>RJWJ010046683.1:0-11257 GCA_004363605.1 Indri indri
TTATTAGGACCAAAACAGTTTTAGATTCTAAAGGACAACTACCCTGGCAAAAAGTAAATGTTTGTGGAATTAAATGCATAGTATGCTAGTAGACCAAACATGGTACATTCAGTCTGAAGCTTGTGTTCTAAGATGGAATACAAAACAAACATACAAGTAACAGAAATATGTTGCAATCAATCCAAATAAATGTAGTTAATTAGAATAGTTTTTTTGGGGGTAGGGATCAATAATTGATTTTGTCGATGTTTGGCAAAATGGGTGAAATTAAGTAATCTTTTAAAAATTAGTATTAAAATGCATTCACATTGTTTCCCCTCATTTAGTCCTCACGATGGAGTTGCGAGGGGGAGGTATTACCTTATTTTACACTGGGAAAACCAAATTGGACTGATTGACTTTTCCAGTTCACGGCTAGTAAGTAATTTGCCTAGTTGCTCTGTCTAGAAGTTTGCAAGCTCTTTCTGTTAAACCAGATTTTTCTTTTCTATAAGTTGCAGTTTAAAAGAAGGAAGGAACAGTAGTCATTTTCCATAAATGTGATACATATTCTGTCCTTACAGATAACATGCAATTGATTTTATAAACGTAATCATGACTTCAGAACATAATTAACAATAGGACTTGGATTTTCAGATATATTTATATTAAAGGGTGTTTGGATTTTCAAAAATTTGATTTCCATGCAGCTTTTCAAGCATAGATTTTTGTTGTATTTTTTTCAAGGATAGATTTTTGTTTGTTTTTGTTCTCATAACAATGTTTCTATGATAGATTGTTTATATGGCTTTCTCCTGTATCACTTTGGAGGGGCAGTGCGGTATAGTACAATGGTCTTCAAACTTTAACGGGCACGCGAATTACCTAGGAGTATAATGGTTCTTTAGGGCCCATGAATCTCTGTAGGAATTCTGGTAGAAGTGGGCAAGGGATAATACTTGGAGAAACACTGGCTTAGGGATTTAACACAAATAAAAATACTTAACTTTGTAAGTTAATGGTGGCGATTTAATCTTTGATCTTTCTACAGTTCTTGGAATAGAACTTGGTACGTAGCAAATGTTCAAAATATTCCATTCATACGTGATGACTTGAGTGGCAACTAAGAAACAAGAGAATATTCATTTTTTTTTGTTAAACAAAATTTACTGAACTCCACAGTATTCTAGGAGTTTGTGGATATAAAGGGAAATTGGACACACATTCCTCACTCTTGCTGAATTTATTTGATAGACTGCTTGTAAAGGTAGAGTTCTTCCCATGTAAAAAAAATTATAAGATAAAATTAATACTGTGGATATGTTTGTGTAATCTTTTCCCTTGCAAATTAAAATTTTATTTTTTATATGAGTAAGGATTACTGGTCAAAGAAATGGCGAGAGTATTATTTCTCACTTTTATTTTTGCTCTAAAGCTATATTATCTAATACAATAGCCACTAGATACTTGCAGCTCTTTAAGTCAATTAAAACTGAATAACATAAAAAAGACAGTTCCTCAGTGGCACTAGACAGACACATTTCAGGTGCTCAGTAGCCACATGGGGCTAGCGACTGCTTTATTGGACAGTGCAGACATAGATCATTTCTATCATTGCACAAAGTTCTATTGAACTGTGTAGCTTTAAAATCCAAAACTACAAAGCAGTGATTTTCTAACTGTATCGATCTGTAAATTGATTTTGAAGTAAGTATTAGCAGTGGCCTGAGGCTGTCATTTCAACTTCTAAGTGCATTAATACCCTTTCAGGTTGACCAGGCCCAGGGCTAGTGTTGATTTACCTTAAAAGTTTCATTACACAGCAAGTGAGATCTAAATGCTAATAACTGGGGTTTTTTTTTTTTTTTAAGCTCTGAGCAATACACTTGTGTTATCTTACTGCATTAGTGAGAGCTTTTATCATGTTTGTGTGTGTGTGTATGTCTGGGTGTTGGGGGAGAGAGAATGAATTCACCTCCACAGCATTACAGTTCCTTTAAATTTGTGTCTAATGAAATTTGGGGGGCAGAGGGGCAAAGAAGAGTTACAGTTGTATTTGTACTAGAAATTTATAATATTTACATGAAATTACTTATTTATAGAAGTCCAAATTAGCTGGGTGTGGTGGCTCACACTTGTAATCCTAGCACTTTGGGAGGCTGAGGCAGGAGGATCGTTTGAGGCCAGGAGTTTAGACCAGCCTGGGCAAAACAGCCAGACCCTGCCTCTACAAAAAATTAAAAAAAAAATAGCCAGGTATGGTGTGTGCCTGTAGTCCCAGCTACTCAGGAGACTGAGGCGGGAGGATCGCTTGAGCCCAGGAGTTCGAGGTTGCAGTGAGCTGTGATAGCACCACGGTACTCCAGGTTGGGTAACAGAGCGATACCCTTGTCTCTAGTAAAAAGTTGATTTCACAGTATTTAGTCAGAATTCAACTGGGTAGGACTCCAGTTATGCTTATTTTAAAATACTGATTATGATTAATTTAATGTTTTAGTATTAATAACTAAAAAAGTAAGCGTAATATTTTTTCAGTATTTTTTTGCTTTTGTTAAAACCTGCATGTAAAATTCAGTAGCACCCACTACATTTTGATGTCCAGGCCTTGGAATGTTTTTTTTTTTTTTTTTTTTTTGCGCAGAGTTCAAGAAATGACATGCAAGTGTCATTGACTTTTTACCTCTATTTCCTGTATATGAGTATCTAGATAAAGATAGATCTTGCATCTTTTTTTCCTTTAGTTCTTGCTGGTGTTCCTTTCTGAAAAGAGAGGCAATAGAAGATGGCCGTCATTGGGTGCCAGGTCATGGATTAGTGCAGTGGAAGTCACTGAAATCTTTTTGTACATTACTGTCATCTTCAGTGACCCTCTGTCTTTCCAGGTCACTTACTTCAGCCTCTGGTACCACAACAAGCAAAATCAGCGCCGGTGGGTAGATTTGGAAAAACCTCTGAAGAAGCAGCTGGACAAATACGCACTGGAACCTACCGTCTATTTCGGAGTGGTGTTTTATGTGCCTTCGGTGTCACAGCTACAGCAGGAGATTACCAGGTGAGAAATTATATGCTGTTTGTTTTTAGGAAATAATCTGGTGAGATTAAAAAAGTGAAACTAAGGTCAAAGTCAAGAGGTGAAAGTCTGAAACTCTGCCCTCCCGCCCCACATTTTTACTGCCTTATTACAAGGAGGTTCTGGTATGTGGCATGTCAGAGTGTTTTACTGCATGTCGGGTGAGTGATGGGTTCATTAGGCACAAAGGAATCATTAAAAGGAAAAACGATGTTTTTACCCTGGCTGTGAACCCTTCTCGTAGTGATGTCACCTGCCATGTTTTATTGTTTTGTTTCTGATCCTTCGTAACAAGGAAATGAGAGAAGAGAGTAAGAATTAAAGTCATAAAGTCTGGTCATTCCTCAAGGAAATGTGCCAAAAGGTTCTTAGATTTCTCTGACTCCAGTAGCTGTAATCTGTGGACAAGTGGGAGAGGAAATTTGTAGGGGAGGGAAGGCAGAGAAGGAGAGAGAGGAAGTGTTTAAGATCAGAAAATTTTGGCTGGTAAGTGCCCTTAACAGGGATAAAAAGCAGAAAGGGAAGAAGATACTAAGGAGCAGGATAGAGGAACTAAATGTTCTGCCCCCAACCCCGACTCCCCAAGACAAAACAAAATACAATGGAATAAAATTTGAATTCTTAAGCCTGCCTTTCAAAGTTCTCCGAAATCCATCATTTCCTTATCTTTTTAACCCTATGTAACATTACTTTTGAGCCAAGCTGGACTACTTCCAGGCCCTGATGTGCCAGATGCCTTTTGGTCTTTGTGTCCTAGATCTTTCTCCGGTGTTTATGTACTGGAATCTCATTCATCTTCTGAGTGGTAGTTCAGAAGGTCCATGAAGCATCTGTGACTTCCAGGTTGGAATGAGGTTTACCTTCTCCAAACTGTCCTAGAATTTGCTTGTACTTGTGTTAAGATGGCCTTTGTCATAGCCTCTCATTATGGTTGTGTACATCTCTTATCTTTCCCCTGGATTTTAAATCCATGTTTTCTTTAGCTTTAGTTTTCTCATGCTATCTAACATAATGCCCTGCAGATAGTAAGAACCTGGTACGGCCCCATGTTTGTGGAATGCTGTTTGAGCCTATTGGTTACTTATTAGAAGAGGATGGAAAACCAAAGCAGCAAGGATCAGGTGGTAGAGATAAGCACAAACTGAAGTAAGTCTAAAGTATAAACATGGAAGAAAGAAGGGGAAGCCAGGAGGAAAAAACCTGAACTAATCACCTCAACTCATTTAAACGTTTAGTGAAAACATGATATTGATCTAAGAACTATGTTGGCCACAGTGGGAGGTGAATACACAAGTGAATATGTTTTTTTTTTTTTTTTTTTGAGATAGAGTCTCACTCTCTTGCCTGGGGCGAGTGCCGTGGCGTCAGCCTAGCTCACAGCAACCTCAAACTCCTGGGCTCAAGCGATCCTACTGTCTCAGCCTCCCGAGTAGCTGGGACTACAGGCATGTGCCACCATGCCCAGCTAATTTTTTCTATATATATTTTTAGCTGTCCAATTAATTTCTTTCTATTTTTGGTAGAGACGGGGTCTCGTTCTTGCTCAGGCTGGTCTCGAACTCCTGAGCTCAGAACTATCCGCCCGCCTCGGCCTCCCAGAGTGCTAGGATTACAGGCGTGAGCCACCGCGCCCGGCCAGTGAATATGTTTTAATCTTACCCAGGAGGAGTTGCTCATAGTCTGGTGGAACTGGCAGTTCATATAAATAAATAATTATAGTATCCTGTGATAGTAAATGCTTTTATTATTAATAAAGGTCTGGATTGCTAGGGGTGGTACAAGGGTAACTTGAACAGGGAAGGTGGAAGGTAAAGAAGCTGATTTTTTTTTTTTTTTTTTGAGACAGAGTCTCACTTTGTTGCCCTGGGCTAGAGTGCCGTGGCGTCAGCCCAGCTTACTGCAGCCTCAAACTCCTGAGCTCAAGCAATCCTCCTGCCTTGGCCTCCCAGAGTGCTAGGATTATAGGCGTGAGCCACCGCGCCCGGCCGAGGAAAAGTTCTTTACAGAAGAATCACACCAAATAAATGCAGGAGAAATTGTAGAATAGAAAATCACCATTTTAAATTCCTAATGGAATAATGTGTCTAGATAACAATCATAACTACTCAAACCTTTGGGTAAAAGGTACCTCTGAACTCAGTGGGCAGCCAAATATTGTTACTTCCGATGCGATACATCAGGATAGAGCCAGCACCACTGATGCATTCGTTATTCTTGAAGAAATTAAACTTGTATCTAAGCAAGTCTCCAAGTCCACACTGTTCAATATGGTAGTCATTAGTTACATGTAGCTGTTTATAGTTAAATTTAAATTAATGAAAATTAACACAGCTAAAAATTTATTTTCTCAGTTACACTAGCCACACTGAAAATACTTAGTAGCCACATGTAACTACCATGTTGGACAGCATAGAAATAGATCATTTCTATCATTGCAGAAAGTTCTAGTAGACAACACTGTTCTAGATCTAATGATTAGTTCACAGGAAAAATCGGAAAATACATAAACATGTCAGATGACCCCACAAGAGTGTAATCAGACAAATGCAGAAAGTGGGAAATTCTACATGACAAGTGGCTTCATTTTGTCAAAAGATAAGTAACATGAAAATAAAGAGGAGGAAACTTTTTTATAGCAAGAGAGATTTACAAGTACCCATCAAATGTAACCTGTAGACTTTGTTTGGACCCTTGGATCCTAATCTTTTTAGAAAAAACTGTAAAAATGCATTTTTGAGAGAATCATGAAAATTGTACATGAACTGGGTACTGAGTAGTGTGAAGATATTCATTTTGTTGGGTGTGTTACAATGTAGTTATGTCTTAAACAAAAATAAAGCTTACCTTTTAGGGATACATACTAAAGTATTTACAGGTGAGAAGATAAGATATCTGGGATTTGCTGTAAAACACTCGGGCTGGTGAGAGGGATGGATGAAGCATGGTAGGCAGTAAGGTTGATGGAGGCAGCATAGTGAGGATATGGGGTCATTGTACTTATTCTCTGTACATCTGTTTCAGATTTTCCAAAATAATACTTTAAAAATGCCAGTACCCATATATGCCTTCTATTACTAGTCTAAGAAAAACAGGTGAAGAAGAAGGCTACCTTTTCACATAGTATTTGGAATGTCTATCATGCAAAATGGGATGACCTAATTTATTATGTAATTATACAGTGGAGTTTTTGTGTAAAACATTTTATATTGATAAGTTGATACAGAGCATGAGACAGATGATCGGCTGTCTTATGGATGGTTTTGGTTTTGAAATAACTATAGTTAGGGATAAGTGGCTCACTAAATTGATTAACCTGTGTGTGTGTGTGTGTGTGTGTGTGTGTGTGTGTGTGTGTGTGGTGTGGGGGCGGGAGGGGGAGGATGTAGATATGGTCAAGGACATTCTTGTCATTCTTCCAGACCATCTGGGGTTAAGGTTTTATTTGACTGGTTTATGCTTCTCTACCAAGTGATGGTAAAATGCATCATGTCTCAATTGGAGATAATATTGATATTGACTTTATAAAATTGACTTTTTTGTATAGGTATCAGTATTATCTGCAGCTGAAGAAAGATATCTTGGAAGGAAACATTCCTTGTACATTAGAACAAGCAATTCAGCTGGCAGGCTTAGCTGTTCAAGGTAAATGAGGGCAATCCATAATGTAATAGTTCTATCAGATTAAAATGTGTTTTATAACAAAGACAGCAAGGGATTCTTAAAGTAATTGACTTTCTATATCCATCTTTTGTAGTGTTTTTATATTAATGATACACTGCTGTTACCTAAGGGGCTTCCTTTTGGGAAAAAATGATTTCGTATTACCTCAATGAAATGAGACTTCTAGAAGGTTAACCATGTTATATTTCCTTAGAGCAAATAGTCCAATAAACAGAAATATGTATACATGTATGTGTGTATATGCACACAGTCACATGCCACCTCATGGCATCCTGGTCCAACTGCACATGCTGTGTTGCTCCTGTAGAATTATAATGCCATAGTTTTTTCTTTTTAAAATTTATTATCAGCAATAAGCACAGCATAATACTGTATTTTACTGTACCTTTTTATGTTTAGATATACAAATACTTACTATTGTGTTGCAGTTGCCTATAGTGTTCAGTATAGTAACATGCTGTATAGGTTTGTAGCCTAGGAGCAAAAATTTATATAGTCTAAGTGTGCAGTAGACTGTATCATCTGGGTTTGTGTAAATATAGTCTATGATCATACTATGATGACGAAATCACCTAACACATTTCTCAGAACGTATCCCCATTGTTAAGTGATCCATGACTGTGTGTGTGTATATTTAAAGCGTTTAATATGCTATGTATTTATCTAGTTCAAAGACTTGATCTACTAATAGCTGATATTTCAGGAAGAAAGATCTGCCAATCAGTGAGGTTGATGAGGTTATGTCCACTTATACTTTAAGTACACTTCATTTGTTTGGTTTTTTAGTTGTCCTGGATTATAGAGTATTGTCAGTTATAACAGATGAAAATTTTGCATCTCACAAACGTTTTTGAATTTGTTTAATTTTTTCATTTTTCCATGCTGAATCTACATATATTTACATGTATGTATATACTTTGGGAAAATTTCTGATGAGGCATTATTTCAAATGATAACTGGCATTTAACCTTGGGAATTGAAATTTAATTAGAAGAATCATTAATAAAATTCCTTCCGATATTAGCAGGCATGGAGACATGTGTGTTATTTCTAGACAAACAAATGCCTGGTATACATTGAACCCACAATCCTTTTCAGGGTACTTTGAATTTTCTTAAGTATTTGGCTTTAAGAGTTACTTTTTCATAACATTTTGCTGACCTATCAATTTTTTTTAACAATTAAAAATTTCAGAACAAATACATCTTGTTGTAACGTATTCAAATAATCTAATTCCATTGCCCAGAGTTAATCGCTACTGTCATCAGTTTGGTTTCTTCCTGACATTTTTCTGTACATAGCAAGTGTACGTGATTATAGACTAGGTTTTTTTTGTTTTTAAACTTTAAAAATGAGAGCATATTAATATGTACTTTATAACTTGTTTTTAACTTCATTCGTAGGCTTTTTTCCAAGTCAAGACACATGAGTCTACCTAATTAATATTTTTAAAAAGATACTTTAAAATACACTTTTTGTAACTGTAAGACAAGTTTGACTTATCGTAAGCATACCATCTGTATACTGCATATTGAATTTTTATACATGTTTTGCAATACAAATTAAATATAATTAACATGTGAATATTTGTCATTTTGTATAGCTGATTTTGGTGACTTCGATCAGTATGAATCCCAGGACTTTCTTCAGAAATTTGCTTTGTTTCCTGTGGTAAGACTTCTTTTAACATTGGGCCTTTTTATAAACTATTTATTCCGATACCCTTAATAATCCCTGAAATGAAATTCGTATTATAGTCTTATTAGTCAGGAATGGCATTTTAAAAAACCCAGTTCCCTTTTGTAAACGTCTCAAGTGTGAATGCTTTCCCTGTTGTAGTCTTCTTGGTCCTTGTCAGTCCATAGACAGTGAAGGGTCTGTAGTCACTGCGATGTGCCCAGAGAAATGGGTTTTGTATTTGGATGTGAGTCTAAGAGAGGGATTCATTTTCAGCTTCTGAGGAACCACGCAGAGGTTTTGCTTTTAACCGAAGGCTTGAAACCTCATGAAGTTATGTTGAAATGAATTTGACTACTCATCAGCAATTTAAAAAGTAGATAGATGACAAAAAGACACTGCCTTCCACGTTTAAGTCACTGATGGAAGTGACACAAAAGCTGTATTGGAACAACTAAAGGAGGGGATGTGCTCTTTTTCTGAGTGTCTGCACAGCCAGCCAGAGAATGTACCTGATATTGTTATTTTGCTGGGCTCAGAACTGGCTGCCTGTTGTCACCAGCCTGAAATAACTCAGCTGAAACTTTCTCTGGGATGAACTGAGAAGGAAAAGTTTTTGGCTGTTGAGCAGAAGCCACTTAATTCCTTAGAAAGAGCATCATTACATATGTAAGCAAAGCTCCCACATATTAGCAATGGTCATAATTTCAACTGATAGTGACAAGAGTCAGAAACAGTAGCAATGATATCTCCTGAGAAATTTGGGTGAATTACTCTATATTTCTGTGTGTTTTCTTCAGGGATGGTTACAAGATGAAAAAGTATTGGAAGAAGCAACCCAAAAAGTGGCCTTACTACATCAGAAATACAGGTAACACTAAGAAATAAGACATGGAAATAGTATAAAACTCATGCCTACTTTAGTTTGAAATATTCAATTAAATATTTAATTTACACAATTAATATTTAATTGCACAGTTAAATTTGGAACTTTACTGCTGCTGCTATTACAAGTAGCCGATGTTTACTTAGCACTCACTGTGTGCCAAGTGCTGCTGTAAGTAAGCACTTACCTGTATTAACTCATTTATTATCCATGTTTTACCAATGAAGAAACTGGGAAAGTTGAAAGCAGCCAGTCATTGAAGGGAGCCAGTTCTTCACCCCATGTGTTAAAGGTTTTTGTGGCAACCTAATCCTGCACAGGATATTGTAAGATTAGGGAGATTTTTCTTTTACAAATCAGCAAGTACAGTTATTTCCTCTTGTGCACTTTCGCGAGGTGAGTTTCTGTCGTCTGGGGAGCTGTGCTAAGAGCTCTGGTGCTAATTGCCCTGACCCATGCTTCTGCATACCTTTGTGTGCTGGTAGACACGGACTTTTTTCGATGATGAATCTCTGTGTTGCCTATAGTTATAGCGGTGCCCAGCCTTTTTGGCATCAGGGACCATTTTCAGGGAAGGCAATTTTTCCATGGACCAGGGATGGAGGGATGGTTTTGGGATGATTCAAGCACATTACATTTATTGTCCACTTTATTTCTATTATTATTACGTCGTAATATCTAATGAAATAATTATACAGCTCAGGGGACCCCTGGCCTATAATAAAATTCCTTTCCTCGAGAATGCTAGGTCTTATTGTAAACCAACTACCACACAGTTCCAGGTATGGATGCTCCTCAACTTATGATGGGGTTACATCCTGATAAACCCATTGTAAGATGAAATATTGTCAGTCGAAAATGCATTTAATACATCTGCCAAACGTACTGAACTTCATAACTTACCTTAGCCTACCTTAAACATGCTCGGAACATTTAATTAAATTAGCCTATAGTTGGGCAAAATCATCTAATACAAAGCCTATTTTATAATAAAGCATTCACTGTCTCACGTAATTTATTGAACACTGAAAGTGAAAAACAGAATGGTGTGGGTCGTATAGGTACTTAAAGTATGTTTCCTACTGAATGTGTGTTGCTTTTGCACCATTGTAAATTTGAGAATTCCTAACTTTAACTATTGTCAAGGAGGGTCTACTTTATATATCGTTAAATTCTTATAATTACTCTTTAACGTAAACACTATTATCTCCAACTTATAGATGGGGAAACCAAGCTAAAATAGACTTAAGTGTCCTACATGTGGTAGAGGAGGGATTTGAAAGCAGGTCTGTCTGATTATAACCTATTATTTATCCCCTTTCAAATAAAATAACCTTTTGCCTCTAGTCTGTCTCCACTCAAATCCAATGGCTCACAAAAGATTAGTCTCCCTAGAATATCACTTTCCTCTTCTCTTTCACCCTCTCCTTGCCGATTGCTCCTGGGTGTTTTCATGCTTTCCAGTAGCCTGAGTCCCCTACCCTGGGATTAAAGGCCTCCCACAGATTGGTTAAATACCGCCTTCCCAGCTTTACCTTCTGCTGTCCAAATGAACCTTTTTTTTTTTTTCCCCTCTAGCCTAATCCCTCAGGCTCACGTTGCCCTGTTTTTTGTTACTTTCATTCATTTGTGCATTTCCTTAAAAGGTAGTCTGGTGCTCTGCCTCTGTGTGAGGCAGAGTGCTGGATGCTGTGGCACAAAGACAAATAGAATAATTCCCTGCCTTGCAAGAGTTCACTCCTAGCCTTGCAACCTAAGGGCTTGGTAGGACAGCCCGCTGTAATAGTAATTATAATACATAAAATAAGATTATGAGTGTAGGGGGAGAGGTGTGGGCACAATGTGTTGGGACTGCACAGAGCAGATACGTTGGCAAATCCAGAAGGTGGCCAAGAGGGAATGATGCATAGGCTATGTCTTGAGGAATGTTAGGGACCAGCTGGGTCCACCAGTGGGTGACAGGT
>RJWJ010046684.1:0-11260 GCA_004363605.1 Indri indri
TGGAAAAGCTCTGGATACATGAGAGCGGGCACTCTGAGGAACTAGATTCCTTCAGTTCATTTTTTCTCATTTTCCCTTTCATTGGGGCCAAAACCAGGTTGGGCTATTAATAATGTAAGTTTTCACCTTTTCTATTCCTAAATCTTCCTTTTCTTTATCATGAAGATTTTTTTTTCTCACATAGAAATGGATTTACCTTATACTGTACCCCCTTTCAAGCAAAAGGGGTGAGCAAAAAGTACTGGTTTGCCAAGGTGTTTAAAAGTCCAAGCTTTGAAGCAGAACTTCATTTGGAATCCTGATTGCCATATGCTAAAAGCATGCACTTGGGCAAGTTGTTAAGAACTTGAAACCTTATTTTCCTCTTCCACAAAATTGACTGGGAATATTTATAACTGTATGGAATAACAAACTCCCAGCTGTCAAGGGGCCTATTTTCCCCACCCACCAAGAAGTATAATAGTAAGCTGCTGCTGATTTTGGTGCAGTAGCTTGATAATTTCAGGGTCAACTTTTCTGCCTTTGGGCTGTCACCCAGTTCTTTTACCTCATGATAACAAATTGCTGCAACTCCAGACATTTCGCTGAGGCAAGAAAAAGCTAGAAGTGACAGTAATAGTCATTGCTGTCTTATTTTAATCAGAAAAACAAAATATTCCCTAAGAACCTAGATTTCCTATGCTTCATTGGCCAGAACCACATGACATGGCCACTCCTACCTAAGGAGTTTAGGAAAACAAGTATTTGCTTCTCCCAAAGGGGATTTCAAAGGTTGGTAGGTCAGCGATACAACTATATCCAGGAGAATAACAGAATCCACTTCACAGGTTAAATAAAGATTACATTAGATAATATTATATAAAGTGCTATTTTGTGCCTGATTTTAGGAAGTACTTAAGAAGTAAAGCTCTAATTGTCATTGTCATTTCTTATATTGCTATTACCACTATCAAGAAAGGTAATATAAAGCCCTCCATAGACTCTCATTGAGATAAAATTCAAAGTCACAGATTCTCCTACGTCACAGTCCTTTTTATTTTCTGTCTAATCTCATCTTTGGCCATGTTTCCATACTCACCTAGTAGTAACTAACCGCTTCAGTAAGACTCACTGCTTAGAGTACCCCATACAAAGCTTTCTGCCTCCCCTTTGCACCTATCTACCATGATCCTAACAGTGCCCTTTCCATGCTCATTGACTTACCTGTCTAGCTGCAACTCGACCTCTAACACCTGCATATGCTTCACCTCTTTGGCAACTCCCAGCTCCACCCCAAATGGGATTAGTGTCCCTCTTCAACACTCCCCAACCCCTGAGTGTATCACTGTCATGGATTTTACAAGGGTGTATAGGAATTTTGTCTTTAATGATGGCCTCCTATGGTAGGCTCTCAATTTCTTGAAATCTACAACAGCTTTCCATTATATCTTAGCATTTCCTAAATAGCTGGCAGTCAGTACATGCCTGTTAAGCACAACTGAGGAGTCACATCGTATCTTCTTTAATCTTCATTGCCCTCCTGCCCCAAGCTTTTCATAAACATTTCCCTCATCACTCCTTCTTTCCTCTCCTCATTCGTGGGATTAAGGGTCATCTTTTCAAGAAATGATAACTGGACCGTGATTTATTCTAGTGTTTTGGAAAGTAAACATCTACTTGGATAGCTTGGGCTCCTGTTGATTCTGACCGCCAGTATCAAGGAGTTAAAAATGGAAACTACGTAAACTGCCTACAGAAAGAATCTCTGTTCTTTAGGTTTTCTGAAAGTTCAATTGCCATGGAAACAGCTTTCCCCCGTGTTAGTTCATTAGGATTTTTTTTCCTTAAATAATTTGGAGTACAGCCATGTTCCACAGTAAACTACTTCATGGGAAATATCATACTTGACATTCCCTTCCTTATGTTTAACTCTACACCAGACAGAAGAGCAGCAGTCCTTTAACATAACGCCACCCATATTAAGATCCAATTACTATAGCAGGCAAATCCATTTGATTAAAAAAAACCACTTTTTGCTGGAATGCATATAAGAAATAAGAACAGGAATAAATTTCCAAATCAAAATGATAGTAACAGATCTTATTTATGCATTTAGGCTTCAATCAATTCATATTTATATCAAATATAAGTACCACATCTTAAAGGGGAAGAACTAGCTTTCCCTACTATTGTCGAAGGAGGTGAGTTTTCCATCACCCGAGAGTATATAAAATGAAGTATGGATAAGACAAATGTTTTTTGCAGAAGATTGAAGTTATTTTTTCTGTTAATTTTGGAGGACTTTCCCTTTGAAATCTCATAAAAGAAGTGCCATAAAAGGAGTCACCAAAGTGTGTTGTAAGTTTTCAACTGTTTTTGATCAGGGCAGACTGGTGACAGTGGATTCACTCAAATTCCAAATTTTGTTTCTGTGGAGAAAGCTTTTAAATGTTATGATATGTACCTGAGTTTCCTACCAAAGGAATCTGAAAAATTTATTCCTCTGTTCCTGCAAGACAGAAATCAGTAACAACGCAATTACAACTGCTTTAAAACACCATTATTTGACTTTGAACAAATTCAGCCTGCCATGGAAAAACCTGCAAATTTGGTACAGTGGGCTTCCCCTTTCATATTTTCCATAGATTGAATAACGATCTAGTCATTTTTTACTTTATCAAATTTAATTCTTCAGAAAGTATCTGAAACTCATTTAGCAAACTGAAGCCCAAATGATTGATAATGGCTAGAGAATTTTCACTTAAAAAAGAATCAAGATATTCACTTTAAAGAGAAGTAGAATTTGGGCAGCAGAGAAGTAGCTATTAGCTGCCTGAATTATAGTTGATAGTAATTACTCTAACTTTGGATTTATCAGAAATTATTTACCACTCTAAATTCACATCACTCCAAAAGAAGTTTGGATTCTCATAGAAATGTGGCAGCCTACCTAGTCAATGATCCTCTGGGCAAGAGATGGATTACTTAAAAAAAGGACCTTATGGAGTTGATAACTGCACCTTTGATTGTCTTATTTTGGCAAATGAACCTGTGGGGAAGTCTTTTAATGAGCAGTTTAGAAAGAGCATGATGCTTTTCACTTCATAGCTGAAATTCAACACCAGAGGAAAAAGCGTAGCCCATCTATTGGAAACCAGCGACTTTGAGGGTTGAAATATCTTTCTATGCACTTAGGCTTGTAAAAAACCAAAACCTTGTGAAACAACAGAGAGAGAGATCCTATTAATGTTCCTTTGTCTACGTTGTTAGCAGCTTTTCTCCTGACCTTTGTTGTCATATCTGAGCTAGTATTTGGAACATATTTCAAATTATTAAAAAAGAAATTACAATGAATTAATTTAATAACAATTTCTAAGAAAGCATTGATCAACTTCTCAAAATATCATCTAGCATTAAAAAAAAATTGATTCTTGTACTTACTATGGGCCAGGTACTCTGCAAAGTGTTAGGAAACACTAAGGAACTCCTCTCATCATTCCTTGAGAAAATTATGTTGTTGTTATTGGTTTTTTTTATGTCTCTGGGGCCTTTGTAGAGACTACAGCCTCCACCCAAAACTCTTCTCCTGCCTCTGCATGTCAAAATCCCATAAACCCTAAGCACTGGCTCAAATGTCTCCTTCGCTGTGGAGTCCTACCTACTCTTATTCCACTGCCCTCACCTTTGCAGAAATCATTGCTCTTTCTTCTGTACTCCTGGAGGATTCTCACACACTTCTATTGTAGTACTTATTACATTGTTCAATATAGTATTCAGATATCTAGTTCTCTAGAACAGAAACTTTGTCATTGAATTCTCAGTATAGTCCCTAACATGGGACTTGAAACACAATTTCTCAGTAAATGTTTGTTGATGCAAGAAAAACTGCCCTGAAAGTTGACAAGCTGGCCAAGAGACAGGGAGGCTCTCAGTTCATGACCAAAGGTTGAATAACTAGTCTGGAACGCAGAGCACTCCCGTGAGGGAAGCCTGCAGGATAACTAATTCTTTCCCCCAAAGTGCTATCATTGAAGGGGCAAAAAAAAAATTTTGGAGCTATTTTAACATGCTAGTTTCCAACAGGTTCTTAAATTACATGTTCTGTCAAGGAAAAGCTGAAGGAGAGAGGAGATTAAGTGAAAGGAGAATACCAAGCCAGAAGCTAAGGACATTCCAGCAATGTTATGAGAGTGAAAATGTGTAACTTTTTGCTTCACTTCCTGGGTTTACATGAATTTGCTGTAGCTTGACCTATTGAACTTATCTTGGGTTTCCCTGTGGAGTCTGTCTCTTTCAGGCCAAACTGTCTACTGTAGCAGATAGAGAAATAATCATAT
The DNA here is from genome assembly GCA_004363605.1 of Indri indri. Lineage (NCBI taxonomy): Eukaryota > Metazoa > Chordata > Mammalia > Primates > Indriidae > Indri > Indri indri. The sequence goes on from RJWJ010046684.1 coordinate 4,317, forward strand.
ACCCCTAATAATTCAATAAATGTTTGGAAATTAATAAAATAATCCAGAACCTACATTTTATAGTGCAATTAGATGGTAATTAACAACACCATGAACCCTTACATGGAAGAACACTTTGAATGTGTAGTCAATATGTCAGCCTACTTTCTTATTATTTCAGCCTTGATGTTAAAGCTGACCACAGGTAGATGAGTAAAATGATATCCCAGTCAGACCCTAAAGGGCAATCAAGGTACATCCTTCCTAAAATCAGGATGCAGAGACACAGACATAATATAACAGAAGCCCTCTTCTACTAACTGGAATGGTAGTTGGTCAGTGTATTACTTAGCTAAATCTAGCTACTATGTACAAATAAATCCCCCAGTCTCGATAGTTTAATACAAAACTATATTTCTTCCTCATATTGGGCAGCTCACCTCCAATTGATGATTCAGGGATAATGGTTTCCTGGTTTCCTTTATATGGTTTCTCCCATTCTGTGGCCCTGGCAAATTCAACATAGGACACCTAACATTGCCCTATAGGTTGTCTTTATCTCAGTCAGTGAGAAAAGAAAAACAGCACAGAGTCTCTTGTATTGGAGGGTTTTATGGACCAGGATTTGAAAGGGTACAAATTACTTCTAAGTCCATTCCTTTGGCAAAAAGCCAATTAGAAGACCACGCCTAACTCCAAGGAAAACTGGAAATATAGTCAAGCTACTGCAAGGAAAGTAGGAAAGTAGTATGTCAGACAATGACATGGTCCCTTGATAAAATAAACATGATTTAAAAAGGGAATAAGAAAAATGTATAATTGATTTTCATTATTTATGGATTCCGTATTTGCAAATTCTCCTACTCGCTAAAATTTGCTCGTAACCCCAGAATCAACACTTGCGGTGTTTTCATAGTCATTTGTGGAAATGCAGAGCAATATAAATTTTGAGTCACCCAATGTGCACATTCCCAACTGAGGTTGAATAAGGTGATACTCTGCTTTCTTGCTTCAACTCTAATACTATAAAATAAGTATGTCCCTTTTACAGTCTATTTAGTGCCATCTTTTTTACACTTTTGTGCTTTTTTATTGCTGATTTTGCTGTTTGAAATGGCCCCCAAGTACAGGGCTAAAGTGTTGTCTAGTGTTTCTAGGCACAAAAAAACTGTAGTGTGCCTTATAGAGAAAATGTGAGCATTAGTTAAGTTTTGTTTAGGCATGAATTACAGTGCTTTAGGCTGAGTTCAATATTAATTGATCTATAATATATATAAGTGTATTGATTGGTTGACAAAACTGTGACCAGAAACTCACAAGAGTCTAGTGTTGTACTTCCTCTAAGAGCAGTGGTTCAATATTTGCTAATTCAATGTTTATGATGACTTTATAAACTTGATGACTTTATGTATACATAACTGCTATGAATAACAAGAATTGTCTTAAGTACATGTATGCATGTGTGTGTATATAATTTTAACATTCTTTCCTACTCATATTTCTTTGGTTTACATATTGTATTGAGCACTGCCTGTTGCCTACCCCTAAAGGTATTCCCCCATTTCCACCTGATATCCTGGTTTTATACAAAACCCTGATTTTATTCAGACATCAGACAGAGAACCTTGATTTGAGGTAATATCAATGAGTGCTTTTGTATGTCTAAAGTCACAGGTAAGAAGTAAAAAGAAATGAGACTGGAATATTAAATTGAGACAGATTTTAAAATATTTTATATATCATATTCAGAGTTTGAAATTTATCCTATACGCCAGTGGATTTCACACTTTTTTTTAAGCGGTGGAATACTTCTATAAAATCTCACCTAGAATACCAATAAGTAAAACAAAATAGAAATATAGTTCCTCTGAAGTGGAAAGTGGGAGTCAAGAGTCTTATTTTTCTATCCTTCTCCTTTTCCTTTATGGTAACCCCTGCCCCGTAGAATTTGCTAGAATTTAGCAAAATATGATTTGAAAATTTCTAAATAAAACATTATTGAAACATAATGTACATACCATAAAATTCAGCCATTTAAAGTCAACAATACAATATTTAATGTATTCAGAGTTGTGCAACCATGTGCACCTTAATAGGTCGAGACAAACAAAAATGGAAACACAACATACTAAAACTTACAGAATACAATAAAAGGAGTTGTATAAGGAAAATTTATAGCAATAAATGCCTATACCAAAAAAGAAAAAAGAAGACATCAAATAAATAACTTAATGTTACTCCTCAAGGAACTAAAAAAGAAGAAACTAAGCCCAAAGTTAGAAAAAGGAGGGAAATGATAAAGATCACAGGAGAAATAAATGAAATAGAGACTAGAAAAACAAGAACATGCCCAATCTTGTCGTCTTGGATACTAAGCAGGGTCAAGCCTGGTTAGTACTTAGATGGGAGATTAGAAAAATAACACAAAAGATCAATGAAACTAACAGTTGGCTTTTGAAAAAGATAGACAAAATTGACAAACCTTTATCTAGACTAAGTACCCAATATTGTAGCACCTAAATATGTAGACTAAGGAAAAAACTCAAATAAAATCAGAAGTGAAAGAGAAGACATTACAACTAATACTGTAGAAATGCAAAGGATCACAAATGACTATTCAGAACAATTATATACAAAAAAAATTGGATAACCTAGAAGAAATGGTTAAATTCCTAGACACACACTATCTATCAAGACTGAATGATAAAGAAATAGAAAATCTGAACAGATCAATAATGAGATTGAACCAGTTATAAAAAGTCTCCCATCAAAGAAAAGCCAAAGACCTGATTGCCTCACTGCTAAATTCTACCAAAAAATTAAAGAACTAATACCAAACCTTCTCAAACTTTTAAAATATCAAAGAGGAGGGAATACTTCCAGACTCTTTTTTTGAGACCAGCATTACCCTGATACCAAAGCCAGAAAAGGACATTAAAAGAAAAAAAAATTATAGACCAATATTCTTGATGAACATAGATGCAAAAATCTTCAACAAAATACTAGCAAACAAAATTTAACAACACATTAAAAGAATCATTCTCCATGATCATGTGAGATTTATCCCTGAGATGCAAGCATGGCTCAACATACACAAATCAACACATTAACAGAATGTGTTAATGTAGTACACCACATTAACAGAAAGGACAAAAAAACATATGATCATATCATTAGATGCATAAAAAGCATTTGACAAAATTCAACATCTTTTCATGATTAAAACAATCTCATTAAATTAGGTATGGAAAGGATGTACCACAACACAATAACAGCCATATATGGTAAGCCCATAGCTAACATCATACTCAACTGTGAAAAATTGAAAGTCTTTCCTCTAGGATCTAGAACAAGACAAGGATGCCCACTCTCAGCACTTCTATTTAACATAGTATTGGAAATTTTTGCCTGAACAATTAGGCAAGAGAAAGAAACAAAATCATTCAAATAGGAAAAGGAGTGGTGAAATTGTCACCATTTGCATGATCTTATATACTTAAAACCTTAAAGACACCACTAAAAAAACTGTTAGAACTAATAAACAAATACATTAAAGTTGCAGCATACAAAACCAACACACACTAATCACCAGCAGTTCTATACACTAACAATGAACTATCCAAAAAGGAAATCAAGAGAACAATCTCATTTGTAATAGCTACAAAAAGATAAAATACTTAGGAATAAATTTAACCAAGGAAGTGAAAGACCTGTACACAGAAAAGTATAAAACACTGATGAAAGAAATTGAATGACACTGAATGACACAAATAAATGGAAAAATATGCTGTGTTCATGTCTTAAAAGAATAAATGTTAAAATGGCCATGCTACCCAAAGTGGTCTATAGATTTAATACAATCCCTATCAGAATTCTAATGTTATATTTCATAGAAATAGAAAAAAGAATCCTAAAATTCATATGGAACCAAAAAAGACAAAAACAAATAGCCAAGACAAGGCCAATCCTGAGCAAATAGAACAAATCTAGAGACATCACACTACCTGACTTCAAACTGTAAAACTATACCACAAAGCTATAATAATTAAAAAATACTGGCATAAAAATAGACACATCAACCAGTAGAATTGAGAGACCAGAACTGAACCCATGCGCCCATGGTCAATTGATTTTTGACAATGGTGCTAAGAATACACAATGGGAAAAGGATAGTCCCCTCAATAAATGGTGTTGGGAAAACTGAATATCTACATGCAAAAGAAAGAAATTGGACCCTTATTTCACATCACACAATAATCAACTCAAAATGAATTAAAAATTTAAACATAATTCCTGAAACCGTAAAACTGCTAGAAGAAACCATAGGGGGAAAACTACATGAGATTGGTCTGGGCAGTAATTTTTTGGATTTGATCACAAAAGTGCAGGCAACAAAAGCAAAAATAGGCAAATGAGGTAACATTGAACTAAGGAGCTTCTGCAAAGCAAAGGAAACAATTGACAGAGTGAAGACATAACCTACAGATTGAGAGAAAATATTTGCAAGTCATGCATCCAATAAGGGGTTAACGCCTAAGGAACTCAAACAATTCAATAGCCAGAAAACAAATAACCCAATTGAGAAAATGAGCAAGGGACCTGAATAGGTATTTCTCAAGAGAAGATATATCAGGCGCCAACAAATATATGGAGAAATGCTCAATATCGCTAATAATGCAAATTAAAATCACAGTAAGCTATCACCTCACACATGTCAGAATGACTATTATCAAAAATATGAAAGATAACAAATGCTAGTGAGGATGTGAAGAAAAGGAAACTGTTGTACACTATTGATGGAATGTATATTAGCACAGCCATTACAAAAAACTGTATGGAAGTTCCTTAAAAAATTAAAAATAGAATTATCACATGACCCAGAAATCCTGCTTCTGAGTATTTACCAAAAGATTTCAAATAAGTTTGTCAAAGAGATATCTATATTGCCCTGTTCACTGCAGCATTATTCACAATAGCCAAGATATGGAATCACTAAATATCAATCAACAGATTAATGGATGAAGAAAATGTGGTATGTACACACACACACACACACACAAAACGAAATAAAATTTAGCCTTAAAAAAGAAGGAAATTCTGTCATTTGGGATAACATGCATGAAATTAGACAACATTAAGCTGAGTGAAACAGAAAGCCAGACACAGAAAGATCCATACTGCATATTTTGACTTACATGTGGAATCTGAAACAACTGAACTTATAGAAGCAGAGAACAGAATTGTGGTTCCGGAGTCTGAGGTTGGAGGCCATGGAGAGATAATGGTCAAAGGATACAAAGTCTCTGTTAGACAGAAGAAATAAATTTTTTTTTTTTTAGATCTATTGCGCAGCATAGTAAATATAGTTAATAATAGTGTATTGTACATTTTAAAATCTCTAAGGTTAAATTTCAAATGTTTGTACCACAAAAAATAAGTATTTGAGGTTATGGATATATTAATTACCTTGATTTAATTATTCCACAATGTATTCATAAATTTGAACATCACTTTGCACCCCACAAATATACACAATTATAAACTGTCAATTTACAATAAAATTTTTTTAAAGATAGGAGTTTATTGCTTTGGAATAGAGATACCAGCCAAGAGTTAACGAGATGCACTCCCTGCTTAGAATGGTGCTATAGAGACCTTGAGAGCAGCATTTGCACAGGCAGTCTTTCTGCCTCTGTTCATGAATTGGAGATATTCTGCCTCTGGCCACTTACTGGATCTATGGCATTACCCTATGCAATCCATAATGAGGGAGGTAGAGAGTTTACAGATGCATTCGTTCAAGGAATTTATCCCTCTTAAGCAAACAGTTTGTTTAGTGAGTTTTGGCATCACCCTGTTGTGAAGAGCCAGGCTCTTTTTTTTTTTTTTTTTTTTTTTTTGTAGGAAGTACTTGAGTTATTAATAGCATGAATATATTGGATTTTTACATACTACTGAAGAATACAATAAGAAGGTTAACTTTTTAGATCTTTAAAAGTAGGGAGAAAAAATATAAATAGCATACATTGTTAAAATAAGATGGAACTCATATAAAAACCAGGGGAGCATCAGGATAAATGCAGTCAGTGTAGATGAATGACCCACACCTAAATTAACTTCAGTCAGTGCCTTCCCTCCAACACTTTTTTTTTTATTATTCCAGGGTATTGTGAGGGTACAAACACTACACTTACACTTTATGCCTTTGCCTCACCCAAGTGCGGGTTTAAGGCATGCCCTTCCCACCCTGCTTAGTGCTCCCTATGTCCTTTAGTTGTTGATTTGCCCCCCCATTCCCCTAATCCCTAGAGAGTATTTCTGCCATGTGATCAACCTAGTGTTGATCCATTAGAACCAGTTTGATGGCGAGTACAACTGGAGCCCGTTCTTCTGCTCTTGTGGTGCTTCACTTTGGATAATGGGCTTAATTTTAATCCAGGAAAGTGTAAGAGGTGCTAGATCACTGTCGTTTCTTATGATTAATATTCCATTGTAAATATATACCAAATTTTATTAATCCACTCATGGATTGACGGGCACTTGGGTTGTTTCCACATCCTTGAGATAGTGAGTTGTGCTGCCATAAACATTCGGGTGCAGATGTCTTTATCATAGAATGTTTTGTGCTCTTTTGGGTAGATGCCTAATAATGCTATTGCTGGATCAAATGGTATTTCTATTTTTAGCTCTCTGAGGTAGCTCCAGATTCTTTTCCACAGAGGTTGCACTAATTTGCAGTCCCACCAGCAGTGTAAGAGTGTTCCTGACTCTCCACATCCTCGCCAGAGTTTGTTGTTTTGGGATTTTTTGATAGAGGCCAATCTCATCGGGGTTAGATGATATCTCATTGTGGTTTTGATTTGCATTTCTCTAATGATTAGAGATGTTGAGCATTTTTTTATATGTTTGCTGGCCATTCTTCTGTCTTCTTTTGAAAAGTTTCTGTTCATTTCCTTTGCCCATTT
>RJWJ010046685.1:0-11261 GCA_004363605.1 Indri indri
GCATACAGACTGCTGACTTCTTGCTATGTCCTCCCATGGCAGAAAGAGCTAGCTAGCTGTCTGGCCTTTTCTTATGAGGGCACTAATTCCATTCATGAGGGTTTCACCCTCATGACCTCATTATATCCCAAAGGCCCACTTCCCAATACCATCACATTGGGATTAGGGTTTCAACATATGAATTTTTGGGGGACCCAAACATTCAGACCATAGCATCCCATTACCCTACCTCATCATCCATAGGCTCAACCTTCATATCTTCTACTCTGGATTATCCCAACAGCCTATGGCATGTTTTTTTGACTTTAGCATCTTTCACCACTGTTTTACATGCTACTGAAATACATCACTTTTATTTCATTACCAACCTGCTAAAAGAACTACAGTGGATCCCAAATGCCTACCACATTGAGGCCAAACATCTCCATCTGGCTTCCAAAATTCTCAGTCTGATCCAACTCCACCCAACCCACTTTAACTTCCCACAGCACCACTGGATGAAAAACCTCACCTTTAACCAGGCAGGTATCCTCACTTCTGCCCCATGATGCCACGCCCATTACTGTCTTTGTAGCTTTGCTTCTGATTTTCCTTCTCTAATGTGACACCCTTTCTTCTCTTCCCTTTTCAATCCTTGCTTCATCCTTCAGGATCCATGTCGAGTTTCACCTTCTCCACATCTTCCACAAACTCTTCCCCAAGGACTCTAGCCCTTATTGTTTTATCTTCAACTCCTTTTATATGTACCTTCATTACCATGCAGTTGAGTACTGAATTGCTCTGAAAATGTTCAAGAATTTTAATTTTACCTCCATAGCTAATCTTCTGGATCTTTACACTTACCTATCTCCATAGCACCCAGCAAAGATGTTGGGTATGAATACACTTGATATTTTTTAGATCAATTGCTTGAAAGGAATAAGACTAACACAGTTCAACTAAGGAGACTTCCTTTTGAGTCAGTACTCATCAGTCAGATATCTAAAATAAGTACATAAAAATAGTTAGAACTTTCTAGAGTTGGGGTTGGCAAAGTAGGGCCAAATATGGCCTGCTGCCTGTTTTGTGAATAATGTTTTATTGGAAAACAGCCACACTCCTTTATTTATCCATTGTCTGTGGCTGGTTTTGTGCTACAATGCCAGAGTTGGATAGTTGAAACAGAGAAGTTATGGTCTTCAGAACCTAAAATATTTACTATCTCTCTACAGAAAAAGTTTGCTGACCCCTGCTCTACGGGACAAAGTATAAGTGTCCATCAGTTCTTCCTATTTATATCCTACTTCCTGATGTCTCTTTGTAGATGAAATAAACTAATTGATGGTGATGTTACAGTCATAATTTTGAGATGTCTCCAAATATAATACCAAACCGTATCTGATTTATTTTAAACTAATACAATTTAGAGGAAAAAAGTAGAAAGCTATTTTATATCACTAGCGAGAAATTTATCTTGGTGCTTTTCCCACCGATAGAATGAGATTTTCAATCTTTTGCACGTTGGAGTAAGTTTCCTTATAGGGAGTAAAGTTATTTTCCCTCCTGGGAAGGTACTAGGAAAACAGTAACAATCATAATGTGTTTCCAGAAATCTCTTAAATGATATGTGAAGCAAAGACAATACTATATAATAATGTAAGAATATAAGAAGAAAGAACATACAAAGAGATGAGGTAAAATCAAATGCCAGAAACAACTTCACATTAGCTAGCTTCTGAGGAAGTTAAGGAATCACATTACAAAAACATTTTCCAAGTCAAAATCAGAACCACAGTGACTGATGGTTTATCGTCATCAAAAGGAATAGCATCATATCACCTTTGTTGCCTCCTATATCCCTGTGGTTGCTGCAACCTGTCAATTTTTTCTCAGATATTCTTCTCATCCTTCTACTTCTTTCTATTCCCATTTCTACTTATTTAGAGGACAGCCATTGAGAACCTTCCTAGTGCCTATAAATAATCCTCTAACTAGTCTCTAATTTCTTCTTCCTATTATACATCCCTGCCAGATAAATCTTTTAAAAATCTGGATGTAATCATTTTACTGCTCAAGAACAATGTTTAAATATAGTTTAAATGCTCTGGCCAGTTGCTCAGGGCTTCAGAAATCTGGCACCATCCTCCTTCTCCCACTGCTGCCTGCTATGCAGCACACGCTCTAGCCAAGCTGAATGTCTTGCTTTCTTTCCCCTCAAACATGTCTTTGCTCCCATTTCTCCCTCCATTTAGAACGTTTTCTGCCATAGTCATATGTCCTAGTTTTATTCATACTTCAAGATTATATTGTATCCCAAGACACATGGCAAGTCAGGCTTAAGTAGGTTATGCTGCAGAAACAAACACAACAAAAATTTCCTTCTTGTTCATGCTCCGTGTCCAGCATGGGTCAGTAGTTGGGCTCTGCTTACAGTTTTGACTCAAGGATTTGGGTTTGGGAATCTTTATCTTGATATGTGCTTCCATGGTCAGCGTAGGAGTAGAAAAGAAATATGAGGAAATGTGCACTAGCCCTTAATAGAGCACCTTAAGTTGTTCTTAAGGCTCTTAAAGGAAGTGACATAGAGCACTTCTGCTCACATTTCATTGGCCAGAGCAAGCCAGATAGTTATGCCTAACTTCAAAGGAGAGGAGGAGTGTGTTCCTATTCCAGGCCCAGACTAGGGTGAGGCAAGCAAGGCACTCAGGGGGCAAAATACTAACTGTTCATGACCATACTCAATAATGGGGGGCTGATTTTATTGATTTAATGAATATGGTTAAGTTTGATAGGAACCGTTTCAAACATTAAATTCATTGCATGAATACATTGATCGATTCCTGGGCACATATGCAATCCTCTTGATTTAAAGCACTTGTCTGGAAACCTTCCTAATTTACTCAAATTGTGAAATTATTCACATTGAGAAAAACCTTCTACTCTGGGGATCAGAATAATAGATGTTATTACTGATGAAGGTTTTATCTGATCTGCTAAAACTGTTTGTCATTCACTGATTCTAAAATTATTCTTCAGTATAATTTGGAACAGTTAAGAGAGTAGAGAATGTATTATCTGAATGGAAGCATATTTATTGGGTTACTTTTCTCTTCTAGGTGAGGTGCAATTCCTATAGACCAGAAGCTGCCCGAGAACAAGTCCAAATTGGTGCTCACAGCCCTCCTCAGTTTAGGTAAATGGGCAAATGGGTGATACTAGTTTGTAACTGTGCTTCTCCCCTCTTTCTCCCCAACCCAGCCATCCCAGGGCTCTACTAGATAGGTGATCTGAACAAAAGCCTGTATTGTGAACTGTGTGATATCCATTTTGTGGGCAAAAGAAAAAAACTTCTAGCCAAACAGAAACTAAGCATCTTTTCTTTCATTAGCAGTAAGCTGTTTTAGTCAGCATTTTCTCAACTAAATTTCTGCTGGTGGGGACTTGTGCCCACCCCTAGTCTAATGCCACATTAAGAGGTCCATGAGACTATACAAGACTCTGAAGGTAGCTTGGAATCCAAACCATAGCTTTAGGGTTAAATTTCATTTATTATCTTCCAGCTTTTGAAAGGCAGCAATCCATGGGTGAGCACCATGTGTGCTCAGTAAACTAGAATATTTGATTTATCCAACTATCTACTTTTTTTGTCCAGGCCAAAAATAGTCTTTATTATCTCAGGAAAGGATGAGATCTGATGTACTCTACCTTAAAACACCTACAACTCTGGTTTATTTTGTGTTAAAGAATATTTTGTTTAATATCTCTTGTTCTTTCACACAATCAGCCAACAAACAAATGAATGCCCACTCTCTGAATGGCTCTGAACACAAAGGATATATGGTGATATTTAGCAATTATAATTTATATCTAGAGTTAGAGACTCTACATTTTGGCTTTCAGTTTGAATCATATTTTGAAACAATTGCTTATATATGAAGGGGAAAGGATTATGAATTACAGTCTTATTTAATTGTCAGAATGTATAAAATATTAAATAAAAATAAAATTAAGGTTAATATTAATTATCTTGTACTAGGTTCCATAGTTTGAGAGAAAATTTCTATAGTAGGGGACATACAAGTGTAATGAGAAATCCAAGAAGCCATAATAATTTATATTTATTCATTCTTTGCTTAGGATACATTATATCCAGATATATTTATATTTAATGTTTAAATGAATCCATTAGCATATTGCAGAAAAGTCATCTAAAATTTCTCCTATGTTTAAAAATCTTATTCCTAAAAACTTACATTAGAAATGCTTCAGAAATTGACTATAAATTATCCACTAGCATAAAAATCTAATCACTGTGTTGGAAATTCTCCCCCACTGGGCTAAACTGTCATGAAGGCTGACAGTCTCTAATGGACTAATATGTGTTCTCACTGACAAATGGTGTGGATGAAACCACACAGTAGATTAATTACTCAATAGATAAGTTTTTAGAAACTAATTTCCTTTTACTAACTAGTTCCCTGTTATGTTGGATTTTAGCTGATAATTTTACAGAGTGTGCTTACTAATTATCAGCTATATTCTATCTTTAACATTTGCCTTGGGTGAATCACACTATGATATATGCATCCCTACCCATACATTCAGCTAAAACATAAGAGGTTATGAGGATTTTTTTGGATACAGGCCATTACATTTATTCAAATGCCTGTAGGTAACAAAGTCATTAGGGAAGAAATAGTCGGTGACTGAGAATGCTGAGTCTCTAGTCAACCCTTTGAACATGCAGTTGAGTAAGAAATAGATGAGGGGGCAGTATTTTTCCCTGGCTTGTTACTGGTGTCTGCAGTAACTATAGATTTTGAGTGCAGCAGAAATCAAACAATGGAAAAGGCAGTTATAATCAAAGTGCTGAGTAGGAATCCAGTCTTTACTGCAGTTGGGTACTTACAAGAACACTAGATTCTGGAGCTAACTCCAGTGAAGGATTACTTATCCGTAAGAACCATATAGCATTTGTAGCTGATTGTTGCCTTAACCAAATTCTAGGCAAATATGTACCTTCAAACTCAATAGGAATTTAGAGAAAATGTTTTTGTAGATTGAATGAATTCTTTAAAAATAGTTGGAAATGCAACAACATGGATGACTCTTACAGACATTATATTGAGTGAAAGAAGCCAAAGACCAAACAGTACATACTGTGGATTCCATTCACGTGAAGTTCAAAAACAGGCAAAGCTATGGTGATGGAGGTCAGAATAATAGTTATCTTTGGAGATGCTATTGGTAGGGGACAGGAAGCAGCTTTTGGGGTGCTAGAAATATCTATGTCTTGATCTGTGTAGTAGTAACATGGGCCTATACACATGAAAAAGCTGACAAGTTCTACATTTACTATTTGAGGATTTTATGTCACTTATACTTTCCATAAAGAGTTACATTTTTAAAAAGCTAGAACAACTAAGTATTGGTGATGATACAGCTTTATGGGAATTTGAAGACTGTTGGAATAGTAATAGGAGCATTTGCCTGATATTCAGGAGATGTTGGTTCTAGTCTCAGCTCTGTTAATTTTTTTGGAAATGTATTCAATCATTTTGGGCTTTAGTTGCCTCTACTGTAAACAGATTAAATGAATGCCAACATTTCTTCTAGCAATGGACTGCTATAATTTTATCCAGAACATGTTAACGTACAAGAATTAAATGACATGTGCTTTGACATATCTTTTTTCAGGGTCAATGGTGCAATTAGTAACTTTGAAGAATTCCAGAAAGCTTTTAACTGTCCACCCAATTCCACGATGAACAGAGGCATGGACTCCTGCCGACTTTGGTAGCTGGGCCACTGGGTTATGCCATTCCAAGAGAGCTGCACAGTGCTCGCACTTTGCCCACTGCTTTAGGTCTATATTCCTCTGAAGAATTTTATGCTTAATGCATTTTCATTATTTGGGTAGATGACTTGCTTGGATCTAAACAGTATTTGCTCAATGTTGTAGGGCTTAAAAAAATGGAATACAAGAGATGAACCAAATATGTTTCTTTAGAAAACCAAACCAAGAAAAATAAATTCCTAGGCCACTTTTGTTAAATTGCTGTCTGTTGAATTGTTGCTATTGTCAATTTTAGTGTGTTAGCCACAGCTAAGTGGTACATACCATTTCAATCTATAACTTTCCGGGGAGCCTAAGGAGAATGTATCCATAAAAAAGTTCAATTTGTTAAACTTGTAACCATCAATGATGAAGGACATATACATGAATACCTCCCAGGTCTTGCTGCTCTAGAATGTGGTGTTAGATTTTATGGACAGTCATTACGTAGCATTTCTTTCTAAGGTAATTAAATTAGAAATATGTTGGATCTCCATTTTACAATTTTTGATGAAGTTCTTGCCTTCAGCTTTGGAGTCTATTGGAATGAAAATGTGCCTCACAGCTTGCATCTGATATAGCTGATTGCCCTGTTCAAGTCAGCATGAACAAAGCTGGCAGAAAGGCTACTAGGTAAAGGATTTGAGTTTATTAAATAGAAAAAAAGGGGGAATATATTTTTAAGTCCCAGAAAAAAATAAAAACTCCTAGTCACATAGTAGCAGGGAAACTAGGAGATGAAATCTCTAAAATTTTATTTAGTCTGCATGAACTTCAGTGATTGTCTGTCTGCTGAACACTTTTCTTTAGCCCAATTCCTGTTTGTTTCATTACCCTCATATGTATACACTTTCCTGGTTCTGAAATGAGCAGACATTGAGAAAAGGATTTTCCGATTCCCCATCAGGAACGTATGGCTTTCATTTCCCTTTAATGCAAAGGAACAAATGCCACGTTGAGGAGGGAGCAAAGTGCCCTTGTGTTTCAGCTTAGTTAATGTTATCTCTCTTTAAAAAAAAAACCTTTTTGAAAAATTTCTTGATTGAAGATATTTTAAAGTATATTGATGCAATTTAATATTCCCTGCACAGTCCAAAGAAACATAATTTTTATTCTTCAAGTCTTCTAAAGAGTCTGTAAGAGCAGTACTATGTTTTTGATCCTTAGAGCATTATCCTTTTAAGTGAACTCCTCTATTTCTTATTAGTGTGTGTACGTGTAGGATAAAATTGTAACGGCCTTAAAGAGGTTACCTGGCATTTCCAGTCTCTTAAAATAGGCATTCCCCACCCCCTTCACATTATTCATTGTCTGTGAGGTGCTGGGTTAAGCGGGCCAATAGGAAAATCTGAAAAGCAAGATGACAAATTCAGATTAACTACAGGAGGCCATTTTACTCCCTTTGATTTGTCATTTTTTAAGAAAAAAAAAAATGTAAGTGTGTGCCATGTCCTTTTGTAACCACGGGAACTTTTGAAGGGAGAAAAATGGAGGGGCACCATCATGAGGAAAACAATTATACTGCATTAGCTAGAGGAGAGTGATTTTCCCCTTGACTTTCTCTTCTCTGCATGGATAAACTTCTGAAGGGCAGCTACCTTTTCCTCCTCTTAACCATGGCTTACTGTGACCTTAGTTTGTATTTTTAAAAACAAGCCATAGTAGGTTAGGGGTCCTGGAAATGTATGTCCCTTTTCTCTGAAGTAAGCATTCTGATTTGGTTTAGACATACGAGATACTCCTTGTTTTATTCTTGCACTTGGGCACTTAAAATCAGCTGAGGTTTGTCATGCTTATATGAATAGTGTTTTCTTTCTAGATTTCTTTCTGAAACTCCAAATAAACACATTCCTGCAGGTCAGAGAAAGTGTTTGATAAAAATAGAATTATGGCTTTGGAAATGGAAATTAAGTCACTTGTTAGTTTAGAAAAACTGGTTGGTGATCAGTTGGGGCCCTCATAGTTTCTGGATGACAGGGTTACATTCTCCTGATTACTTGATGGAACTCAGTTATACTGAAATTTATAGATAGGATGACCATTATTAAAACAAACAAAACAAAACAAAAACTAAAACTAAAATAAAAGCAGCAATACTAAATCATCACTACTAATTAGAACAATTTTCTAGAAGGATTGGATTTCCAAATACATGTTTGTGTTTAACTCTTCCGATTACAATCTCATTGTCCTGTCTCCTGGATACAGATTGTTCAAAGAAACAGACACTGATTAAGTTGTAGAAAGAAGACAGTAAAATGCAACTGGAAGGGAAGGAAAAAAAAGTAAGAAGAAGCTGGCCTAAGGATGTGGCTCTGAAGAGAAGACAGGATTTTGGCAATCCTTGCTAAGCGCATCCACTGGAGTGAAGCCATAAAGTTTTACAAAAATAATTATGGTAAATTAAAAGGAAATTAGATATTGGATCTCAGACTATGGCTGCCATAACATACTTCTCTGATTCAGATACCAGATGTTATGCCAGTGAACTATTGTCTGGGCATTGGAAAGAGGTTTTTTGTGAAATTCTTCTGAATTAGTCGAAATTTTTCTGGCTATAAAGTGGTCTTATTTGGGCTCATCACCATTGCCCAAAGTTTGTTAAGCTTTTCACCAAGTGCTCAGCATTGGCCTCCTATTCCCATTTATTCCTTTTATGAGATGGACTTGGACATAACTAGTGCAAAGTCAGGATTCATAAATTATCCTGAAGTTTATTTAGTGCCTTGCCTCAATGGAGCTTAAAGCATAGCACATAAATTTTTATCTTATTTAGCCCTGGAGCATCACTAAGAAGCAACTAGGAACTATGGCTTGCCAGACAGGTTATGTTCACGCCAGAAGAGCTGGAGAGGTTTGAAATCTCTTGTCGCATGTCCCAGAGTCAGGAAAGGCAGAGTCTTTGAGCTTTGTGCTACAGACCTTTGGATTAACCTTCATCCCTTCGATTATCCCATTTCTAAATACATTTATTCAATCAGTATTTCTGTAATCGCTTAGAATTTTATAGGCTTCCTTCTTGAAACATTTAACATAATGCCTCAGTTGCATATAATTCAATATATGGAAAAATATATGATTGTTTCATACAATAACATTCTCATAACCAGTGGCAGTACCCCACTGGTTTGAAGAAAGGTGTTCTTGGATTATGCATTTTATATCAAAATGGTCATTGTGAGACTAGTTTGGTTGTATTTTCTTTCTCTACTTGTGGAACCATGTGAACAATCATTTTAAGGACAATAAAAAAGTTGGTTGAAGATTTTCTGTTTCTTTCTTTTTAAAAAATATTATAATCTATTACATCTATTAACATATTCAGTTCTGTTTTACACAATAATATTTGCCAAAAAGTATACAAAGCACTGTAGTATACTAGCTTTCTTGGCTTAGGAAAGTGGGATTTGAATGCAATAACTTTCTCCTTAGGCAATGAGAGATTTGCAAGGTGATCATTATATTTTTTTTCAGGATGTAAGTCAGAAGATGTGGTTTATTGCCTTTGCAATAATACTCCTATTGAGGAAAAGAGATGCCACTGAGGAAATTATCAACCATGATAGGGCTAGTCTTGCAAAAGTGACAATGAACATTACAGTTACTATCAAATCCCAGAATCTCCATGTGCTATCACCATTCTTTAACAATCTAGTAAATTTATAGTCATTCAGCACATTAACTGAGCACCCATTATATTTAAATCACCAGCTATCTATATATAGGTGGGTAATATACACTCTCTGGGCTTCAGTGAACCGTGTGGTCTAACATGGGAGATGGATTTGTAAATTGTTATAATTACCCTACTGAGTGAGATATGATAATCTATAAATAGGTTGTGGTTTGGATCACAGAAAAGGAATTATTCAACTTTCCTCTGGTGGATAGTATCAGCGCTTCCTCTACCCAGATCCCAGCAAAGCCCTTTTACTAGGTGCTCTCACCTTAACCTTCTGTGTGCTTTTGTTTCTAATTGGCTATGGCTCTCGAGGATGGCTGCTCTTATGCTACTGGAGCCTCTTTGACCAATGTACTTTCAGAGAACTGGAAGTACCTGGTGACCCTCAGACAATGACTGAGTGGTACAGGACTCTGAAAGCCTGACTACCTTGCCTGAGTCCAGACAGATCCAGAAGCATACCATAGAATTTATACTAGTCTGTGGAGGTTTTTGGAGTTAGGCCAGCATTGCAAGTTGAGTCCCCTGTTGATGATTGGTGCCTTTATGGCACCGATATGTTCTAAGATGTGGAAAAGTGCTGGTTTGGAGGATCCTAGGCCAGCCCATTTGTGTAGTAGGTCACATCATCGTGTATAGAAAGTAGACATCAGATGATCAGAGTTAGTGGGTGATAAGAGTCTGAGTATGGCCTGTTGGTGCCCCTTTGGGAGAGTTCACTCTAGTTTCTGAGCTGATCCATGAAATAAGAATTTTTGTGTGTAGGGCAGTGGCAGAAGGAAAGATGCATATAAATGACAGAATTTATGAATGATCTCTAGAGTGTGGACAGGAAGTAGGGGCTTTGGAGGAATGGAGGCAAGAAGTCTAGAATCTCTCTTGCTATGGTCTGTGCGATAGGTTTTATAAGAACCAAGAGGTATTGAGTCTGCTTAGATTTTTAGGTATATATCTAAGTGAATCTGATCAAAATTTGAAAGTGGCTAATGTTTCCAATTAGGTTTAAGGTATTTGCATGTCCCTCAGATCACTTGCTTTCTTTATTAAGATCACACTAGCTATAAAACAGATAAATTCAATGGCTTAACCCAATTTATTTCTTATTTTCGTTACATATATAATGGGTATTAATGATCAGTGAGTTTCTCTCCTCCAACTGGTAACTTGGAGATTCAGGCTCCTTCCATATTGGGAGTCTGCCATTTTGAACACATGACTGAATACATGCTCATCTGCAAGAAGCTAGTGGAAGGGGAAAGGCCATGGAAGATGCTGAGTGGAAGATTGGGCTTGTCAGTGGAAGTTGTCTATATTACTTCTGTTCCTGTTCCATTGGCTAGAGCTCAGTCATGTGGCCAAATCTAACTGAAAGGGAGGCTGGGACATGTAGTCTAGCTGTGTGCCCAGAAAGAAGAGGAAATGGGCTCTCAGCTAGCATTCCTAGCCATGCCTTCTAAAGTGAAATATGGGACAGTAACTTTGAGCTCTTCTGAATTTAGAAAATTGCTTTTGAACACAACGCAATGAAAATTGAAAATGCCATTGGTAGCCTGCAGTTTATTCCGTAGGAGTCTTTTTAATTAACAGTTTAATTGGATAATTTAATTCCCTTTAGAATTAGAGATATGAATATGAAAATGAGATACTCCCTGTGATCTGACAATACCTTGCTTTAATAAACACACCAAAGTGAGCCCGGAAATGAACACCACAAAAACATTACTATAATTTGTGATCAGTGAAAGAAAACCTGATCTATAATTT
>RJWJ010046686.1:0-11260 GCA_004363605.1 Indri indri
ATCTGCTCCTTTTACTTCCCTGCCTAAGACCTTCAGTGAACTCTTCCCTACCGCCTTTGCCTTTAGCAGTGGTTGCAAATTGGCACTCAGCAGTTCGCATCTGGCCTGCAGATGTCTTTGGTGTGACCTGCAGAGTTTGAAAAATCAGTTAGGCT
Organism: Indri indri; assembly: GCA_004363605.1. Taxonomy (NCBI): domain Eukaryota; kingdom Metazoa; phylum Chordata; class Mammalia; order Primates; family Indriidae; genus Indri; species Indri indri. The sequence continues at coordinate 156 of RJWJ010046686.1, forward strand.
CTAACATTTAAAAATTGGAGATTTTCACATGAAATTCCAGATGCCCAGTTTCTCTTAAAAATATCAATGATCCGTCCACATTGGAAATACAAAAACAGCCAGTCGGAGCTGAGTAGAGGCCGCTCCCTTGGGACGCGTGGTCTTGAGTTTGCCGGTTTCCACCACTCCCTGAAGTCTGGCTTTCAGGCTCGATAGTCAGCTGCCGTTTGTCCCTGCACTTGCCGTGACTCATCCCACCGTTCCACTTGTTTGTGCTGCCTTCCTGCCTCCTGCAGGCCCTTGTGTTGCTGCCTCTGTCTGGCTCATAAGAATTCTCAACTTCTCAGCACGTCAAGAAGCAGAAGAGGAAGAAATATGAATGAAGGAACAGCATTTTCATCAGTTAGCTGAGTAGCACTTCCAATTCGCAGCTCAATTTTATTTTCTGTGTGTGTAGGCTGAGATTACGGCTATTTTTTATTTTCTTCTTTGTGCTTTCCTGTAGATCCCAAAATTTCTACAATAAACATACTTTCCCTTTGCAAAGCTAGGATTTAAGCAAAGGGTACGCCCACAGAATTTTAGCTATGTGTTTAATATGTAAAATATGGAGTGCTTCGCTCCCTTTTGTCTATTTATGCATGGTGTTGGCTGTTGTCTAAATAGGTCACTTCTTATCATATGGTATGACCATTGCTCATAAATGAAATAAATTTAAATCATCTTTTACTTTTCCTCCTCTTAGTTTTGCCTTTTTGGAATTATTTTATTGAAGTATAACACATATAAATAAGTGCAAAAATCTCAAGTATATGTAATGCATTTTTGTAAATGCATTTTAATGCTTTTATGCATTTTCATAAAATGACTACACTTTTGTAAATAGTACCCAGACTCATCTGATCCTCACGATCTCGCAAGGCAGGCAGAATCACAGATGAGTAAGCTGAGGCTGACAAGAGGCAAAAATAAATGGCTTGTGTCAGGTCTCCCAGCCAGTGTGTGGCTGACCTGAGACTTGAGCCCAATCTCCCTACATCGTAATCGAACTCCCAGCAGGGTCGTGGGAGGTGGAGAGGCAATACCAGGAGGAGAGGGCTGGAGAAGACATTGCTGCCATGAGTCAGAGCACGGCAAATTTAGGGCCCGCTCTCTTCACTCACCCTCCGACCTGCTTCTGCTGCTCCTCCACCCCCTCCTTCTCCCGCTGCCATTTTGGTTATTTTTGTTTTTATTGCCTAAAACACACAGTGAAACATTCCCCTTAATGGCTCGTTTTGGAATCAGTTTGGCCAAGAGGGTTACCATGTTGGAGAAATTCAGCCCGGGCTTCCTTCCTTTGCTTTATTGGAGCATGTAAACAGTAGCTGCAGAACCGGAAACAGGAAATGCCCTATTCACTTGATGGCTGAAGCCTGAGATAGGAGCCTCCAGAGTGACAACATCATTCAGAAATCCCCAGCAACTCCCTGGTGCTTCTCCTGTCAAATCCTGGCTCAGACTTGAAAAGGCCCTTAGATTATCTATAATAGTTCCTTCCCGCTGCTGTGGATGGGGAATCTGACATGCACAGGAGGAAAGATGTTTGCCTAAGGATATACGTAGTCAACCTGTGACAGAGCCACGGTTAGAAACTCACTGGCAGGGCTCTTTCCTAATCATGTGCAATCCGTACATTTTTATATCAGGTTCTTTGCTTGTGCTGGTGATGTACCTATTGCCTCTTGGCTCCTACCCCACCTTCCTATCTCTGTTCTGTGGTGCTGGTGCTGGAAGTCTACAAACTACCTTTCCTAGAATTTCTTGCTGGGTATCTCGATGTTTCCTTCTGGCGGCAAAGGACAGCTAGTGCTCTACCTCCAGCTCCTTTCAGCAGCCACGTTGTAAGCTGTCGGTGGTCCCCAACTCAGAAGTCTGAGCTCCAGCCACCTGGCTCCTCCTCCCTCTGAGATCTAAGCATTAGGCAAGCATGGGATCCTCCTATGAACTTCTAGTTTCCGGTAACCTTTCCATTTCCTTTCTGTTCTCTCAGTCCTATGGGTGGCAGCTGCTTCCTGCAGTTACTCATACCTAGGTTGTCTTAGCATTTTCATACTGTTTGTTTAAACTTTCAACAACTGTGCAATCAATTCCCTGTATTAAATACCTCTTATCTGAAATATCTAGCATGATTTTTCATCTTCAAACTAAGCTCTAATTGATAGGTTACTTAAAACGTCTACTTTCTAATTTTTGTAGTTTTCTACTTCTAAACATCTGTAGAATCATAAAATAGGTTATGTCCAGAGTATGGGAAGAGAATTAACATTCATGCATTCAACAAATATTTACTTAGGATCCATCTGGGTTCTGAAACACAATGTTAAGCAGTTCTTGTCTGCAAGGAATTTAAAGTCTTATGGGGAGACAGGTCAGTAAACAGACAAATACAGAGCAATGTGAAAAGTGTCATGAGAGGTGTAGACACATGTGACTTTGGGAGAACATGAGACAGGCCCCTAATCTAAAATAGTGAGGTGGCAAAATGTTAGGGAGAACTTCCCCAGGAAAGTAAGATCTAGCTTAAACCTGAGGGATGAGTAAGAATTAATTTGCCAAACAAACTGGTGGTTATGGAAGGTTGCTAGAAGAGATGTTATGAGTAGAGATGATATGAGAAACTGTCAGAGCATGTTACAGGTGGAGTTATGTCCACACTCCTTCCAATTTATATGTTGAAATCCTATCTCAGAATGTGATCTTATTTGGAAATAGGGTTATTATAGATATAATTAGTTAAGATGAGGTCATATTGGAGTAGGGTAAGCCCCTAAACCAATATGACATGTGCCTTTATAAAAAAGGGGAAATTTGGAGACAGACACACACAGAGAGAAGACAAGATCAGAGTGGTTCATCTACAAGGCAAAGAACACCAGCAATTGCCAGCAAACTACCAGAATCTAGGAGAAAGGCATAGAATAGATTGGATGCTCCTTCACAACCCTCAGAAGGAACCAACCTTTATGACCTCTTGGATCTCAGACTTCCAGCCTCCAGAATTGTGAGGCAATACACTTTTGTCATTGAAGCAACCCAGTTTTTGGTACTTTGTTATGGCAGCAACTAATACAAACTAGCAAACTAATACAGGGACTAATCATGAAGGGTATTATAAGCCTTGTTAGTAATACTGTACATTTAATGAGCACTAGGCTCTAGGTACTTTAAAGGTATTAACTCATTTAATATTCATGACAACTCTAAGATTTAGGTACTATTTTTATCTTTCCAAAGAAAAAGAATGAGTACACAGAGTTCAGGTGAGTTGGTCAAGGTTATCCAGTTAATGAGGGATGTGAGGGTAGGTTTTGAATCCTGGCTAAGAATAACCGTAATACCACTACTTTGTGAGAGGTTGGATTTTTATCTTGAGAGCAATGCCTACTGTTGGAGATATTTTAAAAGTCAGGTTTATTGAGATATAATTTACAAAGAGTAAAATTTACTCTTTAGGTGTGTGGCTCTATGTAGGTGTGTAGTTCTATGGATTTTGACAAATGCATACAGTTTGTCAAAACCCACAGTACTACACCATCATCATGCGTTGGGTAATCACCACCATCGGAAGGTTTCCATGAGAGCAGCGACATGGTACGATTCTCACCTAGGACTGCCATCCTGGCTATAGTATGGAGAATATGTTGGAAGGGGCCAAGAGTGAAGATGGCCATGGAAGGCAGTGGTGTGGACCTGAGCAGTGAGGATGGATGTGGATGAACACGGACAGACGTGAACAGCTGGAAGAGCTCTGGGACAGGTGGAAGCCATGGACCTTAGAAACCATTATTTCTTGAGGCTTCTACTATTAATACATAAACATGAGTCAAACACAATTTGAATAATTCCCAGACCATCTGAGATCTTTAAGCAAAGACTTGAAAACCCCCTGACTTGGCGATATACCATCAATAATGTGTACTCTCCAATTGCTGCTCTTTCCCTGTAACCTGCTTTGGCCAGGAGTCACCCCGTTAGGCTTAGAACAATGTGTAATTACAATTGAGCTTGAATGAATTATGTCATTTCGAGGCCACATCATGAAATTGTGCTCATGATGAAAGATTTTCTATAAAAAATGGTGGAGGAGGGTGTGCTTAAAAAAAGCTTCCATATGCATCTAACAATTTTGAATCATTTTCAACAATTGTTTACTAGCTGTGGACCCTCATGAGGAATCAGTGCCTTTAGTGCCAATTCCACGCAGCCTGTGTATGTTCATTTCTTCCACCTCCCTTCTCATCATCCCATTCTTTGCCAAAGAACCCTCTTCAGAGTGGCCTTTCCTGAACACCCTATATGAAATCGTCATCATCCTACACACGTGTGAGTCTCAATCTCTCAGCTTGCTTTATTTTCTTCATGGGGGTTTATGTCTTTTTGAAAATTTTAATCTGTTTATTCTATGTTCTCTACCCCCACTGCTCCTAAAATACAAGATCCATGAATGTAGGGACTTTGTTTATATTGTTTATTGCTACATTCTCAGTGTCTGGAATGGTGCCTGGTACATAATGGGCATTTCATAAATATTTATACAAGGAATAAATGGAGCTGTGGTCCCCTATTGAAAAACTTTAATATCCATGCTTTCTGGCCACTTCAACTTACAGACAGGGAAAAGCCTTAGTCGGTAAAGAAATTTGCTTAAGGTCTCAGAGCAGGTTGGTGACTGGGGCCAGATAGTACCCAAGTCCCCCTGTTTCCAGCCCAGACCTCATTTCTCTGCTTCATGTGGACTCTCAAACCTGTCTAATCTCACCACAGCAGAGTGGATTATTAAGAACATGGACTTTTGACTCAAATGGTACAAAAGCAATTTATATATCCAAAATGTTTGCACCCCCATAATATCCTGAAAAAAAAAAGAACGTGGACTTCAGAAACCATCAGACTTGGATTTAAATCTGAACTCTACCACGTGGGTAGTTTACTTCTCCAAACCTGCTTTGCTCACCTCTAAAACAAGGATAAAATCAAACCTACCTAGTAGCACTTCTGTGAGCTTTAAATGAGATGATAGTTCAGTTGAAGTGTTTTGTGTAGAGGAGCTGGCAAAACGTTAATTTTTCGTAAATATTAAATATTGTTATTCCCTCACGAGAACCACCAGTGGTTTTCATGTCCTTCCTGACTTTTGGCAGCCTCGAATAATTTCTCATTTGCATTTTAAGCTATGGATGACATCAAAGTTACAAGAGGTATATTAGTTAATATAGAATTAAAAAAAAGGGAAAGGGCTTCCCTTGATGAAAGGGAGACACTGTCCTCTTCCTCATTAAGTCCCATTTTCCTCATCTGTAGAGTGGACGGTTGAACTCATAATTTCTATGATGCTGTCTACGCCTGACATCCTATGATTCATCCCTGAAAATAGAATGAGATTAAAATGGCTCATGCTTAGAATAAGGGAGGAGTTGAATGAGGGTAATCAGGTGTGTCTACCTCTTCCTTTTTTCCCTGACAGTAGTGGTTGGCTTTGAAATTCATTTCTTTCTTAAATGAGTAGTTGCTGCAAGCCTACTATGTACCAGGCCCTGGAATAGGCACAGGGATGGTTTTGTCTATGAGAGTCTGAGTAGGTGGGTTGTCTCTGCTTCTTTCGCGCACAAGTAGGTGCTTCCGGGCCAAATGCTCTCTGGAGCACTATATTAGATTCAGAATCAAGGTGTCAGCAGGGTTGATTCCTTCTAAGGACTATGAGAGATACTCTGTCCCATGCCTCTTTCCTAGCTTCCGTGGTTTGCTGCCAATCTTTGGTGTTTCTTGGCTTGTCGATGCATCATTTTGGTCTCTGCCTTCATCTTCACATGGCATTCTCCCTGTGTGTGCCTTTCCCTGCGTCTAAATTTCCCCTTTTTGTAAGGGCATTAGTTACACTGGATGCAAATAACAACCTTGCGCCTTCCCTACAGAGAGGTCTGAGTATGTTCGCTTGGCCCTGGCTTCCCATGGAGTTAGGCTCACAGCTCCTGGATTCCACGAGCCCATAAGTACAGCCCAAGATTCTGTTCGTGTTTCTGTCAGTCACCTCTCATCATGGCTCATGTTAAGCTTGCTGTCAATTAGAAGGCTCAGATTTTTTTTCACATTAGTTGACAAACCAGTTCATCCATCCAGTGCTTGAGCATCCGAATTTATGAAACTAAGTACCGAACAATGCACAGATTCCTAAATGATTAATTGTTGAACGGCTCACGTTGGTATCATGAGAACTGAGTTATTAACAACTCTAGGCCCATGAACAATTTCTTCAGTTGCCATTTCTCTATGGCCCCTCACCCAGTTGGAGGGTTATTCTGTCCAGCGATCGGCCGTATTAGTCACAAGCATGGACAGGCCTCTTGCTCGTGGCTCCTTGTGAGCAACTTGTCCCATCCCTGGCACCTTAGTGGTAAGATCTCCTCAGGCCCAGGCACTGGAGGTCCTTGGATAGGTTTGGGGTCAGAGTGAGGTAAGTCATGCACCTGCCTTGAGTGCAAAAATTAATGCAAATGTATCCATGATGAGAAAAATACCAAAGTTTTAAATAAAGACAGGATCTGATGGGGTCAGGATTAGGTTGAGTTGAGTGAGTAGAGTCACACATGTGCAGAGTTGGACACTGTCTCTGGAGGTTGTGTATTAATTTTGATGTTTAAAACACTGCATTAGGATAGTATTTATCTTAGCTGCACCTTAAATTTTTCACTTGAGTGCAAACTCACCCAACCCTACTTCTGGCCTTTTGGTGTGGATTCTGGTGGGGCAGAGTGGAGTCTGGGAGAATAGCCTCATAGCTGTGAGTCAGGACGACTGAGTCCTCATCTAAGCTCTACTATTAATTGCCTGTGCATTATCAAGCTACTTCTTCTTTGACCTCAGTTTCTCCAAATGCAAAATTATGTGGATAAACTCTATGTTTTTAAAGTACAAACTAATTACAAGATTCCAATAAGCGTTCTAGATAGCGATCAGGAAACTGCCCATCGGATGCTACCTTTGCCATTCACTATGTGCCAGTCACGTCCCAATTAGACACAGACAGGCTTCGTCATCCTCACTAGCTGGGGTGAACTTGAAATAACCTGCAAGGCTCTTTTGATCTCTGCATGTCTCTGATTCTTTTTCTGCTGGAAGGCAAAAAGAATATCCAAATACCATAAATAGTACTGGCAGCCAGGTGCCAGTTATAGGCAACTGCATTTTAACAAAGGGACTTAAGAGCAAAGTCAATAATTTGGCAAGATACAAGGAAGCCTTCTTTCCAAGGAAAGAGAATTCAATGTCAAATAGGCAATATCTGACTATTGTTTAAGTTTGAAACACCCTCATTAGAAACTTGAGCTTATGCATTTTGCTGTGGAAAAGAAGTGTGGATCAGAGGACTGGTATTTTTCATTGACACGTTGGCATTCCATCCAGTGACCTGGAAAGAGCCCTCATGGTAGCTCAGCATTAGTGCACTGTAAGACTCAGAAAGGCTCATAACTGCTTTGGAATTCTTTTCCACCTGTGAAATAGGGACAAGGAGGCCTGCTCGCTCATGGAGTTGTTGTGGAAATCAAGTAAGGTATGAGCATAAGGGAAAGTGCAATTTAAACTAAAGAGTTTACATCTGCTATGAAATCTCATTCAAAAATTACTGAAGGGCAACTTGAAAATGCCTATCAAAAGCCTTTAAAATGACTCAGCAGTTCAGCTTCCAGGTTTTAAGCCTGGGGTATTAAGTAAGAATATGGTCAAAAATGCAGTTGCCATTATATTTATTGCAGTACTTTTATAATAAAAACAAACAAACATCAGCTTAATGGTGCAATAATAGAGGATTGGTTGAGTATATTGTAATAGCTACATTTGATGGAATATTATGCATATGTTGAAAATGACTTCATAGAAGCATATTTATTGACATGGATAAATGCTCAAAACATCACTGAGTGAAAATTACAAAATAGTATATAAAATTACAAAATAGTATATTTTTGTAAATATATGCCTGTGTTATTGCTGAGTGGTGGTATGTAAGATTTATTTTTTTCCTTTTTTTGCCTATTTTCATTTTCTGATTTTTCTACAATGAACATATATGACAGCATATTTGAAAGGCTATCATAAAAACATATATGGATACATCCAAGAAATTGCTCTTTTGAAATATTATTGATCTCATGTTAAAAACAAATGAACTAATATCGAGAGTTGTTATAATTTCTATTTTTATTTTTAGGAGAGATATTTTGTTGAATCTTGGTCAGGAAGGTTGTTTTCATTTTGTCCAGATTTTCCTACTCTATATTCCTTTGTGAACCCTCTGCATTTATTCATTCACTGATTCATTCGCTTATTCATTAATCTTGAAAACATTTATTGAATACCTGGTATGTCCCAGACACTGGGCTACATACTGCAATTAGTGCTGCACTGTGGATGCATAATAATTGCTTGGGCGCCTTGTTCTGTTCCTTCTTAATTTCTCCAATATAGCCAGCAGCGTACTTCAACCCATCTCCAGACCTCGTAGCCTTGGAGTCATCATTTATTCCACTCCAGGGTCATTCTGTCACAGTTGCTGCTTATGACCACCTTCTGCTCCCCAACACCCTGTCCCCCCAACCCTGCTCCCATCAGGTTCCTGATTTTATTCCCTTCGCATTTCCACAACCATAACCTTAGTGCATGCACTAGGCACTTCCTTCTCCAGGTCAGCTACTCCAGCGATCTCCAAGCTTTTCTCAATCAAACATTCCTACCTATAACATTTTGAACATTCAAGTATATATACATACATATGTATATATATATATATATATTATATTCATGCACCACTTTCAATTCATGTATTAAATATTGTAGTATTAATTTCTTTATGATTTTTCAAAATATAAATATAAACAGACATCATGATATTTCCTTCTCACACTCCACCTTACAAAGTCCCTAAAATGTTTGGAGACCTCTACTTTATCCTACTGTTCTAAACAGGGCAGCAAAAGTGACCTTCTCATGTTTTTATTTGTTATGAACTTTATCAAACTGGGAAGTTCACATTGGCCTCGTATTAACCAAAAATGCCCTACCCCTGGGGTCATGGTCTATTACTCATTACATCCCTGTTTTCATCTCTGAATAGGTCTCAGCCGGTTTTAAGCTGAAGTCCTCACACTGGGGTTTCCCCAATGTGTGTTTTATGTGAAAAGAGTCTTATGGTCAAAAGGTTGGGGAACCCTGCTAACTTCAGCCCCGTCTTGAAGAGACCAGATGCAAACGAGCACCCTGAAGACCTGAGAAGTCCTCCAGTGAAGAGGCCTGGTTACCTGAAACAGAGCATTTCCCACACAAACTCCTCTTCATTGTGTAACATTTATTCACACACCTTGAAACCAGTGTTAATAGAAGATATTTTGGGAAATGCAAATTTACACAACTTCCTGACTTCTGCCTACATCGTCACATATGTACCTAGCATCACCACGAACGGCTTCCCCCTTCCTGGGAGCCAAACTGTCTTCTCTTCACTCAGATCCACCGTCACTCCTTAATGAAATCATCCCAGAAATCATCCCAGATGAACCACGACTAGCTGTAAAACTCCAGTTGCTTCAGAAACCACTGGGTCTCTCATGAACAGCTCTGTGTAACAATCAGTTAGACAGTGGTCTTTCAAAAGAACAAATCACATACACCATTCCTCTGCTTAGAACTCTCCAATGGCTTCCTGAAACATGCAGAAAAAAGACAGACTCTTAGAGCCCAGGGATCTTCCCCTTCTTCTTTCTCAACATAATTTCCTGCCACTCCACCCCTTGCTGGCCTTTCTATTTATAAAACCTTCCTCAAAGATGCCAAGCTCATTGCTGCTGCAGGGCCTTTGCATATGCTCTCCCTTTCCCTGGGAATGCTCTTAGACTAGAACCTCCCATGGCTCACCCTCTCCTCACTCAAGTCTCTCACTTACCACCTTGCCAGGGAGGTCTTCCTGGACCTCTGGACCTCAAGTCCCCCCTTTCTCCACCCGGTACTTTCTGACCCCATACACCCCTGCCTTTACTCCATAGTTTCACCACTACCTACACTGTTATATATCCACGAGATGACTTATTCCTTGTTTGCTTCTCCCAGCACAATATGAGACCCAAGAGGGAATGGAATTTGCTTGTCTCCTTCACCAGTGTATCCCCAGAGCCTGGAAGAATGTGCCTGGCACATGGTAGGAATTCAAGAAATATTAAATAAGTGAAAAAAATGTTTAATCAATGTTCAAATTCTGACTGTTTACATAATTTAGCAGAATAACTGAACCTCTAATTATGTTCCCTTCCCACAGAGCTAATTGTTTTGTTAATAATAAGTGAGATTGCAAAATGGGCATAATGATAGTACTTCCTGCATGCAACTATCATGAAGATTAAATAAACAATGCATGCAAGATATTTGGCACAGCGTTAGATATTATTCTTTCATTTAATTTTATTTTTTCCATCTCTAAGTCCATTGTGACTTAGTGATGAAAGTGTGCACATGGTAAGAACTGAGTACATGTTTGCTAACATAATCCTTAACTCTGATAGCTCTTTTTTTCCTAAAGCTTGCAGACTAATTCTTTATCAGTTGATCAGTGCATATTTTCTGAGGCCCTTTTCTGGATCTGGCATGCATTAGGCCTTGTAAGGGGATACACAGACATGTGAGTTGTGTGCTTGAGATGCTTATAACTCAGTTAGGAACAAAGCAGAAATGTATAATAATATAATTTGAAAACTTGGCAGACTATGAGAATTGAAAACTGACTGGAAATGATGAGAGCTATCTGGATAAGTCATGCTTGGGAGGATAAGTGCTACCTACCATGCAGGGTGGGGAAAGAGCTTTCCAAGGAAGAGGAGCCGGGGAACAGAGGGTCAAGGTTGGGAAGGGAGTGGTGTGTTGAGGAAGGGCGTGGGGCTGGCAACAAAGAGGACAGTGACCTGTGGCAAGGAGAGGGGAAGCCAGGGAAGAATCCATGGGCTGCAGTGACCATGAATGGATGGCGTGGAGGCAAAGGAAAAAGACAGACTGTCTGGTGTTCTGCCTTGATGGCGGGGGTGGGGGTGGTGGTGTCTGTAACA
>RJWJ010046687.1:0-11254 GCA_004363605.1 Indri indri
AGTTTTAGAACTTGAAAGAATTTTTATCTTACCCAAATCCATGTATAATAATGAGGAAAAATACAAAGACAATTCTAAAAACTACACCCCCTAAAAAATATTCAAAGAGGATATAGTTAAAGAGCAGTGAGCTGTTCCTTTCATCCTCACATTTTTAAAGGACTGTGCAGGAAAAGATGGTGGCAATGCTAGATCAGGCATTTTTGTGCATATTATCCACAGGGAAATCTAAATCTATAACCATCATCATAAAATGAAAGAAGAAGAAAATCAGAAAGGAATGAATGAAGGGCAAGTGATAGCCAAGGGGCTCACAATAATCAATTATTAAAATGTCTTAAAAGAGCAAAGAAAATGCTTATCAGATCAGCAAAGCACCTTTTAATAAATAATATGATTTGAGTTTAATTAATGGCCTAATTACAGTTTTACCCAATAGGCTTAAATGCTCCAAAGGAACAGTTTGAGTCTCTTTGGTAGATAATCTGTGTTTTAAAAAATGTTCTAATTACATATTTGCTTGAGTAAATAATGTGCATTTTACAAAACTGCCTAATGATATATTTATGTGACTATATTTACCCAAATGGCCTCTCATTCTGTACTAATGGAGTTGGGATTACTGCTCCTGGGAGACACAGGAAAATGGGATGGCTTCTACTTTCACCCTAACTCCTCTGTATTCTCATACTGTTCTTGCTCTCTCTAACCCCGAAACATACCACTGAAAGCACATGACACACTTATTCATCATCAGTTTAAACAGAAAAAAAAAAATCTTCCTCAGCCTTTTGTGTAAACACATTTTGCAGAAAGGGTACAAACGTGAAAAATAAGTATTAATCTTATACCATCCACTGTTAAAAGTAGACAATGAGACTGAAACCAAGGCAGGACATTCAAGGTTTATTTAGCTGCATAATTTATTTTGTTCTTTATATAGTATCTTACAATGTTTTGCAAAAACTCAGACTCTATGTATTGGAATCAGATTGCTATGATTTAAAGCCACATAATGGTCTGTATTAAGAAACAGAAAAGTCATAGAAAAACTGAGTTTAAATCTTCCAGTTTTGTGGTGGCACGTGTCCATTCATGACTTTTAAGTAATTTTCTTGTGTTTTTAGAGACATAAATCTGGAAAATTGAATGTGAATCTATTCATAAAGTTGCATGAAGGCACCAAAAGTTCCACTTCATAGTTTTCCCATAAAATCTGACTCAGCAGACATTTACCGTTTAAAATTAGGTGACACTTCATTCACAAAATAACTAAAAGATTTCCTATAAAATAAATTGAGATATGGCAATTCTTGAAAAATTAAAAATAGAATTACCATATGATCCAGCAATTCCACTTCTTGGTATCTATCCAAAAGAATTCAAAGCAAGATCTTGAAGAGACATTTGCACACTTGTGTCCACAGCAGCATTATTCACTATAGCCAAGAGGTGGAAGCCACCCCAGTGTCCACTGACAGAGGGATGGGTAAATAAATGTGGTATATACAACGGAATGTCATTCAGCCTTAGAAAGGAAGGAAATCCTGACACATGCTACAACATGAATGATCCTTGAGAATGTTTTGCTACATGAAATAAGCCAGTCACAAAAAGGCGAATGCTGTAGGATTCTACTTATATGAGGTATCTAGAGTGGTCAGATTCATAGAAACAGAAAGCAGAGTGGAGGGTTGTCAGGGGCTGGGGGTGATGAGGAAATGGAGGAGCTGTTGTTTTATATAAGAGTTTCAGCTCTGCAAGATGAAAAAGTTCTGGAGATTGGTTGCACAACTATGTGAATATAATTAACACTACTGAACACTTAGAAATGGAGACAGTACATTTTATGCTATGCAGTTTTTACTGCAATAAATTCTTTAAAAATGCATTGAAATCCTTTAAGGCACACTATGTATCATTAATTGTATATAATATGTATATTATTTCCTTCATGTTTATTAAGTATTTACTATATAAAGTAGCTCTACAAGTAACACAGAAGTGGTTTTCATTCAACTCTGGGTTGCTACATCAGTCATACTTATGTTTTTGTAGGTATGTATCATTCAATTCCCATATTCACCCTGTCAGATAGGGATGACTGTCCCCATTTTAAAGAACAAGAAGTCAAAGCACAGGGTGTTAGGAGAGAGAACAGGAACTTCAACTCAGATCCACAAGTCACAAAGTCTACCAGAATCTTTACTCATTCCTCAGTAATCCACATAAAAGACTAGGGATGGAAGGACTAGTCACTACAATGGGCCCAGATCGTTTTTTAGGCATTTTTCTGGTGTCCGTATCCAAAAGAAAAAAAAAGTTTGACTAGAATTCACTCTCATCTTCCCTTGTTATTAAAACGATTCATCATCAGAGAACTTTTTCTGTGGCAAACACTGCATCTCTCCTATGCCCTCTAGGAGAACATTATTACCTTCACATTTTACAGATGAAGAAACTGAAGGACAGAGAATCTAAGGAATGGACTCACATTCACACATTTTATAACTTGAAGAGCCAGGATCAGTATTCAAATCCAGACCTACCCAATACTTGAGCCACACTCAATCATTACTCAATATGACTTTCCTTTTGGGAGAGGCAAGCATTACAGCCAGCTGGTTGGAAAGGCCTAAAGCCTACAGAAGGTAGAAGGAAAAGGCCTGGCTATATAACTCCCAATCATGGACAGAGAGCACCATTACAGATTCATAAACAAGATCCCCCCAGGGTATCAAGCCCTGAGTAGATATGATTTGTTTTGACATTTCAGCTTTTTTGTTCACATTGCCCATATCTCCAGTGGAATGTGACAGGAGTCACACTCCAGATACATGTAGCACAATGGTCAAGCTAACACCAAAGGAATATGGGTTACCGTTGCTAGTAACATATAAAAGTAGAGACTAAAACCTCTATACAGTATTCTTGTAAACAAAACTAGGGGAAACCCCATAAAAACATGACACAAATACCAAGCATGAGCTATCAGTTATATACCATGATTACAGTGTAGATACTCATGTAAAGCAAGATTCCTGCTATCTGGTATGGCCCAGGGAAGGAACACAGAATTTATATTTTTAGTCATTCCATGGACAAGGTAAGACAATTTACCAAAACATATACAAAAAAAAAAAGGATAAATCATTGAGACAACAAAGAATAAGAAAAAATACAGGAAAGAATAAAACCGAGGAATAAGATTAGCATCCCATTCCATGCATTCAATAATAGCCTACAGACACTAAGCTTCCTAGAGTCCAAAGCAAAGCAGGAAATACGACAGGTTACACGAATCAGTCAAAACCAGATAATCAGGAAGATAGATCTTGCTGATTTTTATATTTAAAATAATTTCTCCTGTGATCCTCATAAACAGGATGCTTTATGCACACAGTATTTTCAACATCCCAATAGAGGGTACAACAGCGAGTTTCATATGACTGTGAATTTCCATTTAAGGACAGAGTCCCATACTTTAAAAAAATGGAATACATAACAAACATAATATTAACTGGGCTGATCACAGTGACATCCCTCTTGGATGTTTCAGAAGATGTTTCCAGTAATTGCAGGGACTCAGAGCCCTCATTATGGGCACTAATTGTATTTTACTGTAATTGGGCAAAATTGCTACTTGAGAGTTCAAGCTGATAGAGTGCCAGATTAACTAATTTTCACCTTAATAAATGTCTAATTATTTATTAAAATTTTGAATCCCACTGCTGACGCCCTTCTAAATTATTTCTTACTCTGGGCACTACCTCAGAGAGCTCAGTTGATCCCATTGTGCAGACTGAAAGACTCATGATCCTGAATTGTGGAGTAAAGATGTTTAGAGCGTAGATCCCAGAACTCTAAAATCCGTTCATTTCTTTCTTCTAACCCAACAGCATCTGAGGCAGCTTGCCTGCAGGAGTGCAGCAGCAGCACCATCTGTTTACTCTGGCCTCGCCTGCCTGGATCAAGTAGAATTTGGAAGGTACTAAGCTGAACTTTTCAGAAACTTTGCAGTAATTGGAGAAAAAAGAAGGTGATAAAGAAAGAGAGGGAGAAGCTGTTTGGCAACTTAATTATACTGGTCACTCCGTGGGCTGCATAATAAAGCTAACACGTATTTTTGAAATAGCACCAAGTTAAGAGCATATCACAACTCCAAGCACTTTGTAGAGGAGCCCATCTACTCAAGTAGTCGTTTATAATTAGTATGCGAAACTCAGCCCCGTAGTCATTTATTATTGAAATTGCCTTAAGGTGATTTACTTCCTTCTCCCCTTTCTCAAAGTAGCAAATGAAATTCATGGGATTAGCCTCTTAGGAACAAACAGGCAGAGATGAAATGCAGCCATGAGCTAATGCCTGGCAGGGCCCAGAAGGGAGGTGCCAAGAGGACATGGGTGGATCATGAGAGAATTGATTGGAAAGATTCTCTGTTCCCAGAAGAGAGCAGGCTGCAATGGTTTCTCTCAAGTTTTATTGCACATTAGCAGAGCCATATGCTCTGCTCATGCGGGCAGCACCTGGGGGGAGTACATAAACCTTAGACTGAAATGGAGACTTGGGAAGTTTCTGTTTAGAAAATGAAACCTAGTATGACTGCAGAAGCTGCCTCTGTCCTCAGCTTCCACATAATATATTTCTTCACACACAGTCTATTTGAGTTGGGTTTTTTTCCATTCCATGTTCACCAGGAGAAGGAAAAAAATAAAACTTTCTATCGCTCTGAAAAACACAGGAGAAAAGAGTCTATCTTTTGTATATGAGGATGGTGAGTGTTTAGACAGAGAGGAAGAAAGGATAGAAGAGAATGTTCTTTTCCAGACTCGAAATCAATATGTCTTATCAAACCCAAATCAAATTGTATATTGCAAAGTCATTAGACCCAGAGCCAACCTGTTAGGAATGAATATTTTGCCCTAAGATTAAATTCCATTATGTTACAGAAGCTGAGTTTCTTTCAGCCAACCATAAAAAACATGAGAAGCAAAACTTGATATAGCATCAATACAGTGGAAGATGCAGGAAGCACAGATTCTGCAGGTTTAAATAGGAAACCCCGCAGTTTGCTGTGTCCCTGCTCAGAACTATGCCTTTTTTGGCAGTCCTGGATTGTAAAATTTAGAGTTGAAACAAGCCTTATTTGCCTGGTCCCCGCCCTCGCTCCCTGCCCTTTGCTCTGTGTCTCCCCACAGCTGCCACTGTGCTGTCACGAAGCTACTCACAGCTCGCCCGTTTTGAAGCCCATCCTCTCAAACTGCTCTTCCTGGCATTACCCCATACGCTTGTCTTTCCTGGCTCCTTTCTCATCATCAAACCTTGCTGTTTGGTTTGCTACTTTCTCAGGAACTTGGTGACAAATGAGAGAATTTGATTAAATATTGAGATAAAATGTACATGTGTTACAACCTCTAGCAAGCACATTTATAGTTAACAGAGGCCTTGGTGCCTTAATTCACGGAAGAACCTACTGGCAGAATTTCAGGAAACATGGTAGCATGGAAGGAAAACTGTCTGTAAAGTAGTGTCTCCCAGCCTATTCCAGCAAATCACACTTTATCAGTTATGATGGTTTTGGCTGCAAGTAATGAAATCTCTAACTCAAATGGCCAAAATAATATTTATTATCTCGTGCAAAAGTCCCAAGCACTAACAAGTCTGTCCCATCTCTCTCCTCTGCCCACTTCAGCATGTCCCCACCTTGTCCCAAGCAAACCCCTCTCGTGTTGGCAAGATATCCACCATAGTTCCAGGCATCCTACATAAACACAACCAACTCCAGAATAAAAGTGGATGTCTCATCTTAGAGATCATTATTTATCAGAGAGACATTTTATATTGCCTGCCAGCAATCTTCTCACATATCACTGGCCAGAACAAGTTTATATACTCATTCCTAACCCAATCATTGCCACAGGTGATGCATTAATTATGCCCAGGTCAGACTACTCAGACTTTATCTTATAGTCACTTAAGAGAGGGTAGAACTCCCAAACAAAACTGAGATTCTTCACATATGGAGCCCAGTGGAACTTAAATGTTAATCTGCTCTTGTATTGTTAATGTACTTTATTTTAAATTCAGTTAGCATAGCCTTCTTCTGCCAAAGGCCTTGTTACTTTGAGCTTTATGGATTGTAGTATAAGAAAAAGAAGCAAAAGAAAAGAAGAATTAGAAGACAAGACAAACAGTAGAGTCTGAATTTTGTAGAGTCCAGAAGATTTTATTACATGATTGCCAGTTTCTCATAACCATTGACCTTCCATAGTAACTCAAAACCCAGAAGTAAGTGGTTGTCTTAGACCACAAAAATCAAATTAGGAGCAGGTGAGTACAAACTTAAATGAGGCCCACTGTGTTGTTGATGTAGGAATTAGAAATAATATTTTAGACAGTGCTGACAAGTCAAAAGCACCAATAACAAACAATGAAGGTGATATTTCTGGAAGTTGACAAAGCCAGAAATAATACACCTTAAGCCTTCATTTCATTGATCCAGAATGAAGAAAGTCACTGCTCTAAATATCAGCTCCACCTTTAAGTGGAGTCAAATGACTAAAAGGTAAAGCAAAACCTGAAGCTTTTTCTGAAAAGTTTCATGGGCACACCTGGCCGGGGAAAGGATCTCTGGCTCACGTCTATTTGCTAAAGAACCTCATAAAACTATGAGGTTTTATTACACAGCTTTTCACCCAGTGGCTTACACTATGAAGAGTATTGCCCAAACTTATTTTAAATAAGGACAAGGTCGTCTTCATCTTTGTTGCACTTCCTACTGCTTGAAAAAGTGCTAATTAGTAGCTATTAATCCAAATTTATTGAAAAACAATGGTTTGGTTTGAAAAACTGTAGAAAATAACTGAATTATTTACAGTGTGCTCTGTTTAATAACATAGGGATGTGTCTAGAAAGTTTATTTAAAATATATTAAAACTGAAAGTTTAAATGATTAAAGTTTAAGGATTAAACATTAATCCCTGATTAAAAAAACTACAGTTGCCAGAATAAAGGCTGTAAAATAGTTGTATTTACTATAGTGAAAAATTAAGACACATTAGCATATCAGCCATTTTGGATGAAAAGTTCACTTCCTTAAATCAAGTTTCTTGCACAAACATATCTTAATACACTAGTGTGAGTCAAGTGGGGTCTTCCCCGTGAGCCAATACTGGAGCGTTGGCTTGACAGCCCTTCACAGGAGCCAGGAGCCACAGGAGAAAACCCAAACAGCTGTGCTATTCTCATAGCATCACTGCTTGTCCAGGTAACCAAGTGATATAAACCAAAGCCTGTGGCCAGTAGAACACAACATTTTACTCGGTGAATTTTTAAACAATCACATCCTATTGGTTGGGTAAGTATTCATCCTTTCCTACCCATTTTGACAGGCAATTTTGTCTCCTACAAAATCCAGTACTGACTTGTAATCATATTCCTATAAGTGAACATCACCAAACAGCTAACATTTGACTTTACCTTTCCTTGAAGAACAGCCTTAACCAATGTCTGCCCTTCCTGTAAGCCATGTTTGGCAGGCACCTGTATTGAACCATATGTAAGGCACAAAAATACCTCCCTTTGCTTTAGCCTGCCATAGTGCTTGAAATTCTAACCATTAGTATCATTCAAATATTTCAGTTAAACAACCAATGGGCACTCATTACATGAGGAAAGTACATTGATTAATTTGGGGGAAATAAAAAAATTATTAGACACAATCTCTGTTTTATAAAATATACAACCCATTGTAAGAAAGGATGAAATTGCAAATAACTATACTCTAATTCAGTATATGCCAAAAGAAGAGAGCAAACATATCTAACAAAGGATCAAACTAGACAAGACATAATCTAATCAAGGCAATTGGGAAAATCTTTGTAGGCAAGAAAACATGTGCAAAGCACCTTAAATGACAGATTTTTAACAGGAGAAAAAGTGATACTATACAAGCAGAACAGGCACATGAGCCAAAAGCATGGGGACCTCTTGTTTATACATTTCTTTCAAAACGGGTAATCCAAAATGGGCAAAACAGTAACCAAAAGACACTGCAGTGAACAATTAGCAGACAACAGGATTCAGAGAAAATAAGATAATTGACAGGGAGATTTTGATGGTCAAGAGAAGGCTTTGAAAGGTCCAGAACATGTGGTTCAACAGGAACCTCCTGAAGCTTCTAGAGGCATAATGGGATCATGGGACAATGAGATGGAGATGCCAAAATTAGTTTTGCCTTCCTTACCATGTATTCTTGGGCAGTTTCTAACTTCAGTGTGCATAAATTGGCTTTGACAAAGCAAAAAGAAAATAAATTCAATGATGCACTTTACTCAAGAACATGGAATCTATATTGAGGTCAACCTTAGGGAAAACAGAAAATCAGAGTGAAGGTTACAGCTCTGACAAGGACCTAGGCTGAATGTGCTTTCATTCCTTTCTAGGTCACACTGACATGAAGCCCAGAGACAGCTTTGAAATCTGCTGAGGAAGTCAGCATGTGCCAGGATGGAATGGAATTCCACACTCTTTGCTTTAAGTAGGAAAGAGCCCTCGTCAGAAAAGTGCTTTAAACAAAAGACTACTTAGCTTCATCATTCTTAAAATTCTACAAAAGCCTTTTGATAGCCACAAATGGGTAAGAAAACAATGAAATGACAACAGATAAATATGCTATGGATATAAATACTAAATTTATGAGAAAAAATACTAATAGACAAAAAGCTCTACTAATTAATAATGAAAAAAAGAGTCAATTAGGAAAACTGAGTACCATTTTTCACTTACTAAATTAGCAATTAAAAAATTATAGTATCCTAATTGAAAAAAGTACACTAAAATGCTTTCATAGAGGTCTGGGGCATTAGATATGATGAGGCTTTGACTCAGTAATGCTATCTCTAGGAATTTATTTTAAGGAAATATATTCTATTTGACAGATCCATGTTCACATTATAATTATTTCTAATAATGAAAAATTATAGACATTAATATAAACCAAGGAAAATGATCAAATGCTCTGTTTTATAACTAAAATAGTAACTTGACAACTCTGGAACAGAGAAAATGCTTATGAAATAAATCAAGATACAAAATTAGATGTGTATTATAATCACAACAGTGTATAGCATGCTAGTGATAGTGTCTAAAAGAAAATATAAAGTAACAATACTTGTTTTATTTGGATATTAGAATTACAAATTACTTTTTCTTCTCTTTTTCCTATATTTTCTCCAGTACTGGTATGTTGCTATAATAATTTAAAAACATATTTTTAAATATTCTCCTTATTCATGAATTTCCAAATACCGTTTGATTTCAATGAAATGATTTTACCACAATATTTATTTCAAATATCTGGACAATTCAGTTTTGCCAACAAAGGAGAAATTATTATATAAGAAATAGGAATAAGGACTCATTCCTGAGTGCTAACACTAGTGGAGAAGGATCCAGTAGTTACTCACCATGCCAGTTCCACTCTTGGTAATACACTTTCAAATCCCAGGCACTTTTATGCAATCGTGTCACATAAAGAGATTTTGGTCAACGATAGACCACATACAGTATACATTGGTGGTCCCATAAGATTATAATGGATCTGAAAAATTCCTATCACCTAGTGATACCTTATTGATTCTAATCCTGTTTAGGCCTAGGCTAATGTGTATGTTGGTATCTTAGTTTTTAACAAAAATGTTTTTAAAACATTTTTTTAAATTTAAAAATAGGAAAACGCTTATAGAATAAGGATACAGAGAAAGAAAATATTTTTGTATAGATGTACAATGTGTCTGTGTTCTAAGCTAAATGTTATTACAAGAGTCAAAAGCTAACACAACTTTAAAGTTTATAAAGTTAAAATGTTACAAGAAGGTAAGGTTAATGTGGAAGAAAAAAATTTATAAATTTAGTGTAGCCTAAGTGTACATTGTTTATAAAGTCTACAGTATTGTACAGTAATGTCCTAGGCCTTCACATTCACTCACCACTCACTCACTGACTCACCCAGAGCAACTTACAGTCCTGCAAGCTCCATTCATGGTAAATGCCTTAAAAATGTGGACCTTTTTTTGTCTTTTATACTGTATTTTTACTATACCTTTTATATGCTTAGATAGGTTTAGATACCCAAATACTTATCATTGAGTTACGGTTGCCTACAGTATTCAGTACAGTAACATGCTGTACTGGTTTGTAGCCTTGGAGCAATAGGTTGGATCACCTAGGTAAGTTCACTCTGATGTTTGCACAAAGATGAAATTGCATTAACAATGCATTTCTTAGAACATATTTGTTAAGCAACATATTACTGTGTATTAGAGAGTGCTCCACAAGTAAGATTTGCAAATCTTAGGCTTCGTAGAGCACCTGTTCTTAACTTAAAAAGGTACAGGTTCCAGGTTCCTGTATTGTCTCAACTCCGTAATTCAATGAACCTAATTAAGTCATCTAATTTCCAGTCCATCGCCTACAAAATGTAAAAGATTATCTCATGTTAAGTAAAATATATAATGAATTAAAAAAAAACTGTAATGCATGGCATTAGAATCCTTCTTTGTTTTAGAAAAATACCTCATTGTGATAGAAAATAAGACCTTGAAGATATTAGAGTTACTTAAAGAGCTCTCCATAAGAAAAGTAGAGGAATTTTCATTTTTGTTTTGATCTTGCGAGTTACAAGGAAGAAAAGGGATAGAACAGAGAAAGGGGAACTAGCAAGGTGGTAAAAAGCTGAAGTATTATTGGAGGAGAGAGGTAGTGCCCAGGGAGAAATCCCTAGTGATGATGTAGGAAGAAGATGGTAGAGATTGTGACGTGGCTAGTGCTGTGCTTTGTGACCACTCCCTGCTACAGACACACGTTCAGACAAAGTGCTGCCATCTGCGGCAGTCCTATATTTGTGACTCTGTGAGAGGCCCTCACTGAATTGGATGTAAAGGATTTAGCAAGGAGGGCAGACACCCAGCAGTGACAGAAAATCGAGACTAAAGTGACCAGCAAAGAGTAAGTGCCCAGGGAGTCTGGAAAAATCTTAGGAAGAGCTTCAGACCTCCACAGTTCTTGGAACAAGGTTTCAATTAATCTTAAAAGTCCATAGACTCCCAGCTGACTTCCATGGTAGACAAGTTAATGGCAGAGCAAAACCTAAAATTGAGGCCTTTCAACCCTAGGTCAGATCTTGTGCTACAATTTTATGCCGCCTCTCAATTCCATTTCCTTTGTTCTAAAAAGTTGTACAAAACATAACAAT
>RJWJ010046688.1:0-11234 GCA_004363605.1 Indri indri
GCCTGGCTGTGGGTCCCACTTTGCTGTCTCCCCGCCGCAGGGCCTTGGGTTACTCATCTTATTCCTCCGGAGCTTCAGCTTCGTTATCTGTAAAGCATTTCCTTATCTTCTTTCTTTAATAAATGAAACTGACTCTGCTTAACTTAAACAAGAAAAATATTTACAGGAAAGATACTGACTGGGTAGCTCAAGAAACGGGAAGAAAGAACTAAGCAACTGAATCTTTGGAAGAATTGGGTTAGGGATTCCGCCCTGGGAGAGCAGACTGCTGTGCCCTGGAGCCCTAACTGGAGCCAGGCCCCTCCTCTGGCCCCTCCTCTCCCCAGAGGGGTGGCACTGGGCAGTTTGATTGGCAGTTCCACTAAGGTCACGTAAAATGCAGAAAGGACACTTCCTAAACACAAAGGGGACTGTTACCAGAAGGAGGGGTATTGAGTGCACGTACCCAAACCCGGAATACCACCTGGTGGCTCTTAACGAAGATTCCAGATACTGTACCTAAAGTACCCGGCATATGCTATGTGCTCAATAAACACTAGCTATTGCGGTTATTACTGCTGTCAGAAGTTAAACTCAAGATTACCCATTGTATTAGTATGACAGCAAGAATAAGAATTGTCTTTTTTTTTCTTTTGGGTCCAGTGCATTCTCTTTACACCATATTGTACTGAAATGAAGATTGTCTGGGCATCCTCTCAGACTGACTGGGTCAGAATCTATATAGGTATGGGTCCCTGGACTCATTCTCTTTAATAAGAACCCACACAGATCTTGTGCACACTAGTTTGAGACCCAGAGCCCTTATTGCTTAGGTGGGAGGATTTGACTTCCTGCAGGAAGCATTTTGGAAGGTGAGGTTTCTTGGAAGGTGAGATTTTTCTCTACCACCATAGCTACGGAGGACACGTATTCTTGCTTGAAGTAGTAAAGCAACCTAATCAGATGGATTGGTCTACAAGCTGTACTTCTCAACCCTAGCTGCACATTGGACTTGCCTGGGGTGGCACTGAAGACATATGGGTGCCCGGGACCCATCCTGGAGAGCCCAGGTATGACTATTTCCCACCAGCAACCAGATGTTTACAATGAACACCCGAATGGGAATGATAGAGATGACCTTTTAGATCCTTTCTGGAAGCCCAGTGGCCTCGCCCCTCTGGGAGATGCTAAGGATGTGTGGAACTTCATGGTTGGTTTCGAAGCCTGTTCACTTCAATCACACCATTTGATCCTAGGGCAGGTAAGGCCATGCAATAATTTGCTCCTGATCTCACGGATGCAGGAACAGACTGAAAGATCCACTGACCAGTGATGCCACCGAAGTTGCCAAGCTCAGGAAAGGCAGAGTCAGAACTCAGTCTGGTTCTTCCAGCCCCAGCCCCACCTTTCCATCCACTTCCCTCTCAGAGCCTGGAGGAACATCCAGATTTTCCAAACTTTCTTTCGGTTCCTGGTTCAAGGAAACCTACACATGAACCCCTAAGCCCTTCACGAGAGAGCTTCCGTGGGAACCTCCTTCAGGACGTTCAGCCACTTTCTGGGAGGTCTGAGTCATTTTCGTCCCTCATGCACTGATTTAGCTACCGCTTCTGAGTGTCGTGCCTTCTGGGGGTGAGGGGAGTAAGGGCTGTAGGGCTGTACCGTCCCTGCCAACACCCTGCCGGGTGGGCTAATCTGCTCATGGAACATTCCCACAGGAGCCGGGAATCTGCTGCGACAGCAGCCTGCCCTCAAGTTTTCTTCCTCCGTGTAGCACCAGACAGAGGGCGAAGCCTGGTAAATACCGGACGATTAGACACTGTGTGGGTTTTCTCACCCTCTCGCTTCTCCAGCATCTGCTGCCTCATGACCACTTTTTAGAGTTTATTTCTTCAATTAAGAATGAATATATAGTCACTGAAGGATGTAATGGAGTACAGAAAATAAGAACCACTTGTGATAGTGACACGCTTTTATCATGAACACTACATGTCCACTGAGTTTCGTCTCCCTTAATCCGAACAACCGTCAGCTCGTCACATGAGGAGCTTCAGAACCCGAGTTCTTAACTACCACCCACCTTCCCTGGCACGACTGCCAGCAGGACACACAGCCCTTGTCAATGCTTGAGGTACTTCTGGAACCCTTCCCTGTGTTTCCATGTGTGGGAAGCTCTTGCCGCTCCCTGAAGGAGAGAGGTGTAGGATATCTCTGGGTCTTTGCTGTGCTGGGCTTGGCATCAGGAATGGTTTCCTGTTCTCATCTGGCTGTTTTCGGCTCTGCTATCAAGGCACAGCCCAAAGGTAACCTCTTTGTTAGGGGCTGAGGTGTGTCCCCTCTAAAATTTAGGTGTTGAAACTTAATGGCGATATGATGGTATCAAGAGGTGGGGCTTTTAAGAGGTGATTAGATCGCGAGGGCTTCTCCTCTGGTGAATTAAGGGATTGGGTGGCCTCAGGAAAGGGTTAACGGAGGGTGTTTTGCCTTTTTGCCCTCCTACCTCCTGACATGCAGGGACGCAGGGTTCCTCCCCCAGAGGATAGCACTCAAGGTGTTATCTTGGAAGCCGCGGCAGGACCCTCACCAGGCATCCAACCTGCCAGTGCCTTGATCTTGGACTTTTCAGCCTCCAGAACTGTAAGAAGATAAATTTATGTTTTTTTGTAAATTGCCCAGTCTTGGGTATTTTGTTATAGCAGCACTAAGACAGGGCCTTAGGAGACGGTTAAATTCAAATGACACTGTTAGTGTGAGCCCTAATCCAATCTGACTGGTGTCCTTAAAAGAAGAGGAAATTTGGGCACACGCGGAGGTACCAGGGATGTGCCGATACCGAGGAAGGGCCATGTGAGGAGGACACAGCAAGGAGTCGCCATCGGCACACCAAGGAGAGAGGCCTCAGAGAAGCCAGACCTGGTGGCACCTTGATCTTGGACTTCTAACCTCCAGAGCTATGAGCAAATAAATTTCCATTGTTTAGGCCACCAAATCTGTGGCATTCTGTTATGGCAGCCTGGGCAAACTAACACACTCTCAGAAGCCTCCCTACACCCAGCCCTACTCCTAGGTAGAGCCGACACCCTTTCCCTGGTGCTGTCACCATGTCCCCTTTATTTAACGGTTTTCTTGTTCGTTGTCTCCTCTTTGCTATAAGTTCTTTGAGGGCCAGGCCTGGCTCATTCTGCATTTCCAGCATCTAGCACAGTGCATCCCGTGCCTGGGAAAAGGTATGCAAATGAATGAATGAACAGTGGGCTGCTTTAAGCTCTTGGCTGGTGTCCTGGGCTCCTACTGGGGGTCCAACAGCTGCTTGTGGGTAGATGGACTCATGTGCACAGTGGATGTGCAGGGAAGGGGTGAGGGACTGCAGACGTGGAGAGAGGTCAGGCGGACAGGCAGGCTCCGGGCAGTGGTGGCCGTGCAGCCCCACCCGCCGTACCCCCCTGCTGACGGGTACGCCTTGGAGCAGTCCTGTGCTTCGCAGCTGCCAGCCTGGCCCTCGGCTCCCAGCCCTCCCTTCCGCCTCCACCGGCTGCTTAATCACACACAGAAGATGTGAATTCCCGGAGGCCCTGTTGTGTGGTCCTCTTCTCAAAGTCTGTTTCCCCACCCCAGTTTCTGGAAGTCCCTTTGGAGGGTCTGACAGACGGTCTTCCCTTCCCACCCCTCCAGCTGGACAGGCTCAGGGAACAGAAGGAGTTTTCTGGGAACAGACTGGGGAGGAGGAGCCAGCAACATTAACAAAAGCACAAGTTGGGGCTTTCTGTGCTCTGTACTTGCTGTCCAAGCAGAGCTCTGAGCTGCCTCCAAAGCGGTCTACTGGCAATACTGGGAGCAAAAGAGATTGCTAAAGGTGCAGCTGGTGGACGACCTCTTCGTAGGAGACCCTCTGGAGGAAACAGTTCTAAGTGACAAGGAAGCCAGGCAAACCAGCCTGGCCTAGGATCAAAGCTGTGGGCCTCAGAGGGTGGGCTCAGCCTGAGGATGGGCTGGATCTAACTACTGGGTCAGCGCCACAAACAGGACCACAGGGATCAGGCCAGGCTTGGCATGAACCAGAAAAAGGGCAGCATCCTCGCTCTTAAGGGCTGGGCACTCTAGTGGTTCCTGGTGCTGGGAAGGTGTCAGAAATCAGCAGAGTTGGATGTGCTGCAGGGAGGGTGAGAGGTTGCCTGGGAGGCAGGACCAACTTCTCCAGCAGGCACAGTGTCTGGGGCCCATGGCACCTATAGGAGGCCACGATAATGCCTTACTTTCTTTGAAAATCAAAAGGAAAACAATCTGAACTCCTAAGACACAAAAAGGTCACATATGATTTTATTTATATGGAATGTCCCAAACAGGCAAATCCAGAGACAGAAAGTAGACTAGAGGTTGCCAGGTGCTGGGGAGAGGGGAAGTAACTGCTCACAGGCTTGGGGTATATTTTTGGGGTGATGAAACTGTTCCAGAATTAGTGGTGAAGGTTGCACAGCCTTGTGGATATTCTAAAACGCACTGAATTTTACACTTTAAAAAGGTCAATTTTATGTCATGTGGATTTTCTCAATAAAGCTGTTATTTTTAAAAGACCAGAGAGTCAGGGGCAGAGGGAAAAAGAAGAAAATCAAGAACAGTAGTATCATATGCAGTCTTTAACAAAATGAACAAGAAGTGTATTTAAGCAAGCAAACAAAAGGAGGTGAAGTCAGGTAAAATTGGGAAACAGATTTCATCTGGTGTGCAAACTCTCTTGGTGGCTTTCTGGAACGCTGAGCTAAAGAGAATTTGAGGCCTCTTGGGTCTTTTTAGACTCAGAAAGAACGAGCTGTGTGATCAATTAGTGATGTCTGCCCTGGCCGCAGGAGAGGAGGGAGGAGGTACAGGCAGCAAGGATTTGCCATCCTTGACAGGATAATCTCCATGGTCCTTCCCAAAAATCAAACTTCCTGATCCGAGACACTCGTACACGACAGTTAGGGGAAGTGTGGGCCAGAGGCAGCTGGGTTGGAAGAGGAGGGAGCAAAGCAGTCTTTTTACATCCAGCAGAGGAGACAGAGAACTCCCCTTGGAGAGAAGGCAGTGTCTCTCCTGGCGCAGACACTGTCATTCAAATATGTGCACCGTGCACCGCTAGCGCACTTCTCTTCTTCCAGTGGGGCTTAGCAATTAAGACCCCCCCTCATTGCTCAGAGTGTGTCAAGAGACTTGCTCCCCGCAGCAAAGAAAAATACATCTGTCATTGGACTGACAGCCACAACAGTCAAAGCCATTTTTATCCCGTGGTGGTGAAGCTGGCCTTATCCCTTCTGGGGAAAATAATAAATATTAAAGGTTCTGTTTACAAATATGCACCTTTCGCTGATTTCTCCCATGGCTCAGTAATTTTTCAACAGCACAGCTTTCTTGGCAACACTGTACACGGCCAAAAGATGATAAAATGCAGTATCCAGAGAGACGCCTGGGGCTCTGTTTGTTTAACTGGGTAATTGGGTGTAGACTCTGAAAGGTCAACCTCCTACAGCCATGTCGCCCCAGGTGTTGTTCTGAAAAGAGCCTCTCTGGTTAAATAATCAGGTCTAAAAGCACTCCTCCTTCTCTTCGCCTGCTTCCCAAAGGGCCACCCTGTCGGTCAGATTTGCAACCCCCCACCAACCTTTATTCAGGCAAATCTTGGGCTTGCTGATCTGCATGAACCTTTCCAGAAAGAGCCAAATGTGTGAGGATAATCTCCTGCAGCACTCTGCTATTTGAAACTCAACCCACTTTCTCTCCTGGACTCACTAATGTACTTAAACCCTAGAGCTGCTAATGGGATCAGAAAGTGATTAGCTGTCAGCTCACAAGTGAAATTGATCAGTGATGGTCTCAGCTAAGGAAAGAAGACGCTGCCAGACGCCAGCCCAGATTTCTCTGATCCTGTCTGCACTCCTCCTTACCATCTACGACATTGTTTAGGGCCTCTCGTCTCTACAAGATTATCTGTAGAGCCTCTCGGCAGGTGCTGCCCACATGTCCACTTTAGGAAGCCCAGAGTGACTATGGTCAGAAACTGAGCTCAGGGATAAGGGCACCATGTTCAGAATTTGCTACAGCTGAGATGCTTTTGTTTAAGAACCAAATACCCCCCTTTCAGAAGGCCACCCAGCATAGCGGGCACAGGCAGACACACAAACATGGGTGTGATTCCTTGGCTCTTACCATCCTAACCTGTGACTTCAGTAAATCACTTGCTTTCTCTAAGCAGCCTCAGTTTCTACATGCAAAAGGAGGTCGACTTTGCAGGTAGAACATGTAGCACAGTGTCCTGCTGAATAAAGAATAATAGTAACTATTACCCATTACGTTTCTAAAGGCTCCCCCAGCCTGGTGTTAAAATAAGGCTACTTTGAATACAATAATTTACATTTCTATGGCTCCCACTTGCACCTTCTGTTTCAGGAATCAGAGCCCAGCAAAGCCCTCAGAAATGGTTTCTGGAAGCCCCCAGGAGGAGTGTTCGCAAACAAGGCTGGTCAGGCGGCATTGCCCCTCTGCTGTTGGATGTGCTCTGTTAAGCCTGGTCTGCCCTGGGCACCGCCTCCCTGTGGGACAGTCGGCCCTCATCTCCCAGCAGGACCACAGAAAGCTTTTGTGGGCCCCTTTTCCATTAAAAATATATATATTAAAATTATATTTTATGACTCTTAGTATAAAGACAAATATAATCCGGCTAGATTGAAAATTAAAACATTTTTTGCAACTCTAAAAGTTCTTTTTTTTTTTTTTTTTAAAAATGGTGAATTCACATAACATAAAGTGAACCATTTTACAACATTCAATGGAGTGGCATTTAGTATATCCACAGTGTTACCCATCCATCATCTCTCTCTAGTTCAGAAACATTTGTATCGCTCCCAAAAGCGATCTTGTCCCCATGAAATGGTCACTCCCCATTCCTTCTTTCCCTGAGTGTAATGTTTTCAAGGTTCGTCGTGCTGTAGCACATGTCAGGACTTTGTTCCCTTTTGGGCTAAACAATATTCCATTGTATGGATCTACCACATTTTGTTTATCCATTCGTCTGGTGATAGACATTGGGTTGTTCCACTTTTTGGCTATTAGGAATGCTGCTACGAACATGTGGGTACAAGCTTTTGTCTGAAAATTTTTTTCATTCCCCTTGTGTTTTAATATACACCTAGGAGTGGAATTTCTGAGTTCATGGTGACTCGAAGTTTAACTTTTTGAGGAACTGCCACTATTTTCCAAAGCGGCTGTGCCATTTTCCATTCCTACCAGCAATGTAGGAGGGTTCATGTTTGTCCACATCCTTGTCAACACTTGTTATTGTCTGTCTTTTTGTTGTCATCATCACAGTGGGTGTGAAGTGGCAACCATCTCATTTTAAGGATGAATAAGCTGAGACCAGAGAGGAGCTGTGACCTGTTCAGCATCACGTGTTGCAGAGTTAGGCTCTGGACAGCAAATCTCTTTGACTCCCAATGTGATGCATGTTGCCCTCAGACCAGGCATCCTTTGTCTTTGACATCAAGAGGAGCAAAGGCGGAGCAGTAAAGTGATGCTTGAACGGAGCCAGGCTTCCTTCACTAGCTATTATAATAGAAGTCGAGGGCCCACCATGAGTGGAGGACAGCAGCAGGGGCTTCAGGAGAAGGGACTTCCCAGCCACAAGGCAGTCTGGCTGGGATTTGCCCAGGCTCTTGCAGGGCTGACTTTACTTTCTGACCTTTGACGGCAGAGACCTTCAACAATGACATACATCGGCTTCATCTACACATGTATTGAGAATCTATTCTATGCTAGTAGTAGTGTTATACACCGGCAGCACAAAGATTAAGATATAGCTCAAACCCAATATGCAAACACATTATCTCCATATTATTCTACTGAGCATTAACAATAGCGGCAGAAGTAGGGTACGGAGCTGAGTCTTGAAGGCCTCAGGGTGACGGTGGGAAGCTTGCGGGCCTGCTTTGCAGACAGAGGTGGGTGCAGTGTATGACTAACTTGTCTGGGATAGGAGAGAACACCTTGAAAGTCAAACAGCACGTTCGACAGCGCAGGGTTGCAGCACCTTGGCACCTTTTGACAGAGCTACCCATAGCTTAAAACTCATTCTTCGTGGTGGGCCAATGAGCTTTGTGGGAAACCCAGCACATAGCGCTGAAGCTGAAGATTTCTGGACAAGTGCTAAGAGGTGGAGTGAGAAAGGCGACTGTGGACTAGCTTTGCAAACAATGTTCACAGCCGCAAATCAAGTTCTGCTCTTGCATGTGTACATTACGGAAAGTACCAGAGGCGTCAGGCTGGCCTCGTTGATAACACCTCCCCCACTCTCAGCGTGACTGCTGACTTTCAGTTATGAAGCAAATATTAGATCCCAAACAGCCATACAAATAAAGAAAAGCCTGCTTTGATTCATCTTTTCCACCTTGGTTTCCATAAAGTACCTCTTTTTTTCTTATTTTTAACATCAGCCTTTGTCTCTGTGGTTTCTGCCCAGGTAGGTCTCAGCAAAAGCGCGAAGTAAGTGAGGTTTCTTCCTTAGACCCCACTAAGCTGCTGTGAATCCTCAGGATCTACACTGGAGAGTGATGCATACAGGTGTAATGTGCCTTAGGTGCTGTCTACAGCAAAGTGGAGTACACTCCTGATCTTAAATCTTGCTTTTGAAATCCTATGCTCTTCAAAGTTGCGTTTCCAGCACTTTGTGCTGGTAGAGGTGTCTGCCAAGTTTGTTTTGAGGGTGTTTTTTCATAAATGTTCTTTGAACAAATTTCAGCCAGTATTCATAGTCAGTCATCTCTAGGGTGAGAATCCTGGCAAGCTCTGGAACTTATACCCGGGAGCAGTAAGAGGGTGAGAGAGTAGGCACCTGTTTGAAGCTTTTAAAATAAATTACTTATATTATATACCACTGATCAATGAAGAAATGTTATTTCTTAAGACATTTAGTCACACTTTAAATAAAAGTGGTGAGATGACAATTGCCCATATCGCAGAATGTTAGCATTTTTTAAAATTGGGATTGCTAGGTGGGGGTGCCCACGGCCTTTACACCATCCACAGCACCACTGTTGTGGAAGAAGGAACATTCTCTTTTCTTTACAGAATAAATATGACTTGCTTCTGGTTTGGAAATAAAGTCTAATCTCCAGCCCATTCGAATACAGACACACAGTATGAACCTAGTCTCCCTCTTTTTCCTTCCGCAGTTTGTGGAAGGGGTCTGCAGAGGGCGCTAGCATCTTCATTTTTCTCTCTTACCAGTGCTGGTTCCTGGACAGTAGCCGGCAAAGCCTGGAGGGAGGGCTGAGAGAAGCCTGTGGCCGGTCAGGAAGGGGAAAGCACAGGGCTGTGTCCCCACCTGGAATAAAGGTGAGAGATGAGGGACATCTGGAATTTGGTGTCTAATCTCTCCTTCCCTCCCTCTCTCCATCCATTCCTTCTCTTGACACCTTTTTAAATGAGCACCTACCACATGTCAGAGGGATCCTGTGCTCTCAGAGCCTGCGGTGGGCCAAGCGGGGGGTGTGACATGTGGTCTGGGGGCGTGGTATGCAGAGGACAAGTCTCACCTGTGGATTTTGGGCCACGTGGATGGGTTATGGTTGATGTCTTCACAAGCGCCCTGCATCTGCTCACACTGCTCTCATTTCCTGAACATAGTTGGCCCCACAAATACCTTCTTGAATTTCCAAATTCAGGTGGAGCATCACTTCCTGATGCCCTGTTTCTGTCTCCACCTCCTGCTTCCAGGTGGAGAGGGCCTCGAAGCTGAGCCCATGGCTTGCTCACCTGGCATTCCCGCAGTCCAGGACACGCTCAGCGATGGCGCTTGAGTGAATGGATGAGTTAACGTCAGGGCTTGTATTTTGTTTCTCGAGCACCACTTGTTAAGGTCATTTTCTCCCTGCCTGCAGCCCCCCGAGTCACCACCCAGCCATCTAGTTTAGCCAGGGACACCATGGAGTGGATCTTCAAACCTTCTGGTTATACACGTACGTGACCTATTAGTTTTTTATTGCCACTGTATCAAGCTACCACAAACTCAGTGGCTTAAAGCAGCACAAATGTATTCTCTTACTGTGGTGGAGGTCAGAAGTCAGACACAGGTTTTGATGGGCTGAAATCAAAGAATCGGCAGGGCTGTGGTCCTCCTCCAGGCTGTAGGGGAGAGTCTGTTTCCCTGCCTTTGCCATCCTCTTAAGGTCACCCACATTGCTTGCTCACAGCCCCTTTTTCTTCCTGTTGCTTCTTCCAGCAGCAGTGGGTGAGTCCTTATCCCACCATCTCCCTGGTTTTCTCTCTCCTGCATCGCTTGTTCACTTAGAAAGACCCTGTGATTACATTGGGGCTACCTAACTCCAGGATAATCTCCCCGTGTCAAGGTTAGCTAACTTAGCAGCTTCAATTTCATCGCCATTTTACCTCCCCTTTGCCATGTAATGTAACATATTCACAGATTCCGGGGAGTAGGATGTGGATGTCTTTGGGGGCTAATATTCTGCCTACCACAGCTTGAGATGCATGTCAAATGCCAAGTAGGGAATCGTTTGGTTACTTTCTAATAACTCTCCCCATTCCTATGGATAGCTGTGAGTTAACCGCTTTAGCACCTGCTATCCAAGCCAAAGACCAAGTTTGATCCAGATAGAACCAATGTTTGACCGATGGTTGGGTTCTGTGGGTGAACACCTTCCTCCACAAATGTGGGTGAGAGTAACTGAGTCATGGAAGGAACTAGCTTGTCTCTGGTTCTGATCATGACCTCAAAGATGTACTTGACCACAAATGAACCATTCCTGGGTTGAAATGACTGTTAATAATGATAGCCGTGGGTCAGGAGCTCTTCTGCATACACCATCCCCATTATTTCCATCACTGCAGGGCAGGTATTATTGTCCCCCTGGTTCCGATGAGGAAACTGAGGTTGAGTCAAATTAAGTAACTTGCTCCAGGTCATATAATAAGTAGCAGAGCTGGGTTTAGAGCCTGGGCTTAACCGATTTCACTCCATTTATGGTCAGTTATGAGGAATCCATTTCTCCTAAAGTCCTCTGGAATTATTTTGGTTAGTCCTTAGGGGAGAGGCAGCACATTAGAATTACTTCCTTTTAAATAATGCCAATGACCCGCTTCAAGCCAATTGCATCAGAATCTTTAGAGGTGGAGCTTCATCATCTGTTTTTGTTTTTGTTTGGTTCCCTGGTTATTGTAAAGTGTGGTTAGGGTTAAGAACCACAGCCTTAGGGAAGGCTGTGTGTCCCCTC
>RJWJ010046689.1:0-11256 GCA_004363605.1 Indri indri
TTATAGAAAGGGCAGGGTTGGGGGCAAATTTTGGTGGAAAGTAAACTATCTGCCCCTTTCTGGGCCATAGAGTCCTCATCAGTAAAGGTGGTGGTAACAATACTCCTGGGCTCACATGGCTGGTGGGAGGATGAATGGGAATCCTGCAGTATCATTAGCTGCTATTGTTAATGTGAGGGTCTAGAGCTTGCTGTCATTTGCCAAAGTTGAAAAGAGGCTGCATCTGGAAAATGAATCCAGGTACCTGGGGGGTGGAGGGAACGGGGGCTGGGCTCTGGGTCTTCAGAAGGGTTCCAGGTGCACAGCCTGTGCCTCTGTCCGAGACCAGGATTCAGCTCACCTGGCTTACCTGAGGAGTGGGTAGACAGGTGCTGGATGGCTTCTGGTGCACACACTGCTTTAAAATCCCTCTTTTCCTACCTCCAAAGTTGTCCTCACAGCCTGCTGCTCCTGGGATCCTCCTTCTAAAAGCAGCCCTCTCAGGAGGCACACTGGTGAGTTGTCCAAACAGGCGACCTCTGCAGCAGCCATGTGGCCCAAGGACCCCCAGGCTCAGCCATGTCCATCTGTGGGAAGGCTGGCAGCCCAACCACACCTCCTGTCTCTCCACTCTGCCCTTTGGTTCATAGCTCCTCTCCACCAGCTCAAATAATAAGTCTGCTGCCTGCACAGATGCTCATCTGGCTAAGAAATGTCCATCTCCTCTTCCAGTCGGCAGCCTGTCTCTGCAAGAAGCTCCCTGTGCACCCTCCATTGTTGGGGAGAAGGCAGAGTACGGTGGGGGACTTGGCTTCACAAAGGACATGGTTGGATGAGTCCTCCAGGGCAGGGCTGCCTGGACATGCCCAGAGCTATTTTGGAAAAGTGACAAGACGCAATGACAATCCATCTCAGAATCCAGCCCCCTTGGAAGAGTTTGGCTGTTGCCTAAACCCTGCCTTGGCCCTGTCCTGACCTTTCCTGGCCTCACCTTCCTGGCCTCACGTGTCCTCCCAGCCAGATTTGCGGTGCTGGCTCCAATTCCTGTTTGAAACCAGGGCCAGACCAGGCATGTGGGCATGCTCAGCGAGCTCATAACTTGCCATGCCCTTA
The DNA here is from genome assembly GCA_004363605.1 of Indri indri. NCBI lineage: Eukaryota > Metazoa > Chordata > Mammalia > Primates > Indriidae > Indri > Indri indri. Next base: position 1,093 of record RJWJ010046689.1, read on the forward strand.
AATAAAGCCCTTTAAATATTTGCACAATAAAAATTTAGTAGGGCCAAGGGGAAACTCAGAAACAGATTTCCTTTATTATTCGTTTTCACTGGCTAAACAATCGATGTTCTAAAAAATTTAAAAATGAAAACCAAAATATATGGTAACGCATGCCCCGTCGTTTCCTAGAATTCTCCTCCTCTTTCCTGATAATTCTGAAAGAAGGCAGCTCTTAGGAGGCATATACAAGAGTTTGAAATTTAAATAAAATGAAACTCATCCTAAATTCATAACACCATATTATGCTTACTTGTTTCCGAAATTTCAACTGACCTCAGCTATCAGCTTTGAGCATGTTGAATGCACACGAACGCAGCTCATGCTGGGAAGATGGAAAGTCTGCCTAAGCGGGAAATGGGTGGACTCCTTCCTTCCTTCCTTTTCTTTTTCCCTCTCCCCCGCTTCTTTCTGTTATTTTGTCCACTTGTTTTTTTTGTTTGTTTGCTTGTTTCTTCATCCACTCTAGGTCATACCCACTTAGGTCAGAGTGAGAGTCATTTATACCCACGCGGTTAGGTGAGGAGGGGCTTGGTGGACCTGAGTCCGCCAGGTTGATGGTGGTGGTGGTTTTGTGTCCTCGGGCCAATGCCCACAAGGAACATCTCCTTCTCTATTTTAGAAGGACCCTCTCCCCTTCCTTCCTCTCTCTGTCCCCACCCTCACCCATGACCCTTTCTCTTCACTCCAGCTCTTAGACAACTGTGCATGGTCTAGGTACGTCTCCCATGATGAGTTCCTGAACGAAATCCTACTACTTTCACAGCTATAAAGTGTGTATGCATGTTTAGGGGGGGGATGTTGTTCACTGGATTCAAACAGGCCCAGCCCCTTTCTAGCTGTGTGGCCTTGGTAAGGCATTTAGCGTCTCTGTGCCTGGGCTCAGCCAACTGTATGAGGGGTGCTGACTGTGGAGGAGTGCAGGAAATTTCAACTCAAAACATGACTCCTTGGTATAAAGAGTACTTTTAGTTAAAGGCCCTTAGAGATCAAAGGGCCTTAGAAGGGGCTTTCGCTCTATCTCCATAAAGACCAGAAAGACCCATCAAGAAGAACAATTGTCTTTCCTTCCCCTCCCTGGTATCTCTATATCTATTGCAGGAAAGAAGATCAAGAATGCCACCAACCTGGCCCAACCTATTTTAAAGATAAACCTGTCTCTCAGGTTAATTTAATTTCCAAAAAGAATCATTTACAAGGCAACCCGTTTCCCGGCATCCATTCATTCTCCCAAGTATCTATTCATCCTCCCTGGAAACCACTTACTGCCACTCAGCAGAATTACCTACATTCCTCATCTCCCCTCCCCTCTGAAATGAAGATATATAGGTATTTGGGTCTCACTGGGACAGTGGGCAATCACCCGGTAATTCTCCCCGTGTGCAGGGGAACAATAAAATTTGCATAGCTCTGCTCTTATTAATCTGCTTTCTTGTGAGTTGATTTTTCAGCGAGCCTTTGGAGAGTGGAGGGGAAGTTTTCCTTTCACCCCAATAACCTAAAGGAAAAAACTGAGGCACAATTAATACCAGCAGAGAGTTTACTTGGGCCAAGTTTGAGGACCGCAACCGAGGAGCATAGGTTTAAGTTGCCCTGAATATATACTGCGGATTAGCAGCAGTCACAAGTCAGTTTTTAAAGGAAAAGAAGAGGCCTTTCCTAAGTTGTTTGCCAAGAATTTACATTAAAATAACATAAGCTGTTAATCCGCAATGTTAGTGGAAACTCAGCCACTTGTCCTCGAGGCCACATCAGAAGAACAAGAACAAGTGTTTCAAGGAGAAGGAAAGAGAAATTTTATTACTTTGTCGGCAAAGGAGGAGGATGGAGACTCCTGTCTGAAATGCCATCGTCCTAATAATAAGCAGAAATATGGAGCTTTTAAAGGATGGATTCTCAGCTTCAGGCGATTACTGTTCTACTGCAGTTGATGATTCTGATCCTTCCATCTCTTCTGAAGACAATTCCCTGACCTCCACCCAGGACTTCCCTTTACCAGGTCTGGGCTGGGCCTTTTCCTTTAGCACAAATAGCAAAAGACTTAACCTGCCCCTTCCCAACCACTGGCCAGAGGCAGGCACTTGGGTTTTAGTTCTCAAAAAGGAGTGCAGGATGTGTTCAAGAGACAGAAAATATTTTTTCAGGCCATTCCCTCTGTTACATATTCCCCACTCCCAATATTTCCCTTCCATATCCATGGGAGAAGGGGTGACTACTCTGTTACGGCAATACACTGTCCTTTGTATCACAGATACCAGCACCAAGAAGATAATTGGTGAGGCAGCTAGATAGGAACAAAATGCCTTTAAACAATTGCCCCCAGGCATGGGTGTGGTGGTGGGACTGAAGTCCCATAGGCATGTCTCTGTGGGCCTGATAAATTTTGCATACCTTACAGAGCTCAGACTGCTCTGAGCTACTTTTCTTTTCTCAGGGGCAATAATTCCACCTGGCAAAGATTTTCCTAGGATTCCAGTTAGCACAGGCACAGTGCCTGGCACTTAGGAGGCTCATAACACAGGGGTACTACTCCTCTTATCCTACTAGGGTCATCCCAAAGACCACCAGGCTGGCTCAACAGTGGAAAGGAGAGCTTTGTTGGCAATATCTGTTTGCGGACCAGGATGAGACAGTCTCCAGTGTGGATGGAAGGTGCTCTCTCTTCAAAGAGGGAAAGGGCAGATTGGGTTTTTATGCCTCACCGGGTTGGTATTACACAAGAGTCATACATATTCAGCAGGTTTGGGAGAAAAGCTATACATATTTATGAGGGGACTTGGACACATGCACAATGGGTAAACATATATGTAACATACAACCCATGTTCACTTTGGGGCAGGGTTTTAGCATTAAAATGAGGTGGAATTTGGCTCTTCACATCAAAAAGTGAACTACAGGACACAAAGATAGTTTGTGCACAGCTTCCATTAGCTATCTGAAACTGGATTGAGGTCTGCAGTTGTTTATCAGGGAAGAAGGTTTGCAAGGCCCATTTTCTTGTCCAATCAAAGTTTAGTACTCTCTGTTGTAAATCAGAGTTAAGAGGGGTCTGATAATTTGCCTGATGGCTCCTATTGTTAGGAAGTTTAGCAAGAGTGTGATTTTTCTTATAGCCACAGGAATTTAGAAATTTGCCATGCCAACCAGGCCGTGGGCCCTGAACCTGCAACCTGTAGGTCACTTTTTTTTCCTTAACTTTAGAGTCCATCTTATTGATAAAGGGGTGTCTATTTTTGTTTCTCAGATCACATTAGTACCGAGGCTGTCTTCCTTGAAAGTGATATCCAAGTCCCCTGGCATTTATGTACAAATCTCAGGTTCTTACCTATGTCTATGAATGGAAGACATGAGTTCTGATTTCCCCCTTTAGCAGCTACTATCTCTGAAAAGCCACATCCTGACCCTATTAGATGAAACAAATAATAAATGGCTTCTAGTCAGTGTGGAATGTGGATGGGGACCCAGCGCCAAGCACACCAACCAACACTCTATCTCCTGCCTTGATGATGTCATGACAAACACACCAAAAGAGAGAGAGGACAGGATTGTTACAATTGTGAACTAAAATAAAATCTTAAGCCCCCCAGCTGACTGAATGAATGGACCCCCTCTTGGCCAAAGGGACCCCAGAAATACCCTAAAGCTGAATTGCTGGCCATGTGAAGGGAGGTCAGACCTGCCTCATCATGCCACACTCCCTTCTCAGAGATGTCCTTTGTAACTCACTAACAGACCTAAGACTATGCAAGACAAAGGTTAAACTACACCTGCAGGTCATCCATTTACTCAACAGAACACTTGAGTTTTGGTAAATGTCTGGTGGCTTGTCTCTGATTAACAGACATCCTTATCGTAAGTCAAAACATTCTGAGCCTTTGGACAAAACATCATTTCTTTAACCAACTATAAATCAAAGAATCTTTAAACTCATCTATAATCTGTAATGCCCCTGCTTCAAGATGTTGAGCCTTTTCAGCCAAACAAATGTAGGCCTTCCATGTATTGATTTATGACTTTACATGTAATTCCAGTCTCCCTGAATTGTATAAAACCAAACTGTAACTCAACCATGGGGAGGCGACTTGCTCAAGGCTTCTTGAGAGTGACTCTCTGGGCCATGGTCATACATAATTGGCTCAGAATAAACCCTTTTAAATTATTTTACAGAGTTTGGGTTCTTTTCCATTGACACCACTATTTGTCTACAGTTATTCCCTAGTGTGGGGAGGGGTAGTAGAGGACACCACAATTTCTTTAAGAAGGATTTGAGGAGGCTTAGAGCCCTCAGGCGGTGTCACTGTGGGCTGGCCAGTCTCTTATCAGAGGCAACTAAGCCCAACTCCCTATGTTCCATGCAGACAGTAATGGTGACAGAACAGAGAGATGTCCCGAGGGAGGAACATGTTCCAGGAGGGCAGATCTGGGCATGTGTGCTTGTGGAAAGTTGTAAGGCACTTACAACCAGATGCTTAGGGGACCAGAACAAGATGCTGGATGCTTGGGAGTGGGAGATGCCGGAAAAGGTCAGGGGAAAGGCTGGTGGTAGATTTTATCAACATTCCTCTTGTTTTTTTCTTGATTCTGGCTTAGAGACCCCCCAAATTAAATTGAGTCCTAGTAGCCAGTAGTGGTTTCTATATCTTTATAGATGGTGGGTAAGGAAGGGGTCACTGCACAACAGACAAGCATCCCTGCTGCACAGGGCTGTTCATTCCAGGGTTGGGAGGAAGAGGCTCCACAGTCATATTAAGGGGGGTGCTACCCCGCTGTTCCAGCACTGAGCAGGGCCTGACTCCGCAAGATTGCTGGCAGCCCCAAGAGAACAGGTGACATGGACCAGTATCCACAGGTGCGGCTCCCTCCCAAGAGGACAGATTAGAAGCAGGAGGAGCAGGTATGCACCACCTTGCAAACAAGCAAAGAAAGCAACCAATGCCTGCGTGGAAGACCAAACTGCCTACTGAAACAATCACACGTCAGAAACATCACATTCTACCAAGGATGGAAAACATAAAGACCCTGAAATACCCACTGTGATTGGGGAATGATTCCATATAGATTTTGTCTTAGGAAAATCCATGCTGAGACTTCGAGGGAGAGAAAAGAAATACGAACAGAACAACATCGTGTGTGACTTGCAAGGTAGTTGCAAAGATAATGCCAGTGAAAAGGGTTAAAGGAATAGAAGGGCTTTGACTAATGTATCAGGGGAAAAGAGATACAGAAGTGAAAACAGGTCCACAAATAAATCAGGCTGGGCATGAAATTAATGACGGGTCTGAAACGGCCAAGATATTGAACTCATTCTTCAAACCCGTCTTCAGCAACAGCAATGAAAAGGAAAATGCAGACAATGAGGAGGCAACAGAAACCTTTTGAAAATAACTCCTGGCAGAAGCGGAAGCAGGACCCCTTGGAACATCTAAGCACCACACTGAACAGGTGTAGACAAAGAATAGTGGCTGAAAAAGGGCTTTGCCATCATTATCGTTATTTTAAATAAATAACATCAGGGGAGGTTCTGAAAGAAGATGCGCTGTACTCTTGGTGGAAACACAAAAAGGAGAAGAGAGGAGGGGATGTCAAAGGGAAGAGTGACCCATCTTGTCCTGTGTAATGTCAACTGCTGGGGAAGATCGGGACACACATGGAAGGGCGTCTAAATGCTGAGAAGGCTCACAACCATGACGGTTCTTTTGAATCAAGTTGTGTTTTCAAAAGTGGTTTCACCTCCTCTCTCTCTCTCTCTCCAAAAATGCCAAACGGATGAAGAAAAATGCTGTCAACTGGATCTATTTGTGTTTTTAGTGTATCTCTCTGAACGTCATGGAACAGAGTGTTGAGAAGGATGATGCTGTGACCGTTTCTGCGCTGTCCCCGTGAATTCGTATGATAAAAGGCACATCTGCCACTGCAAGCCCCTGCTCAGGTCTTGGGCCTCTTTCAAGCCAGGGACCTGCATAGTGTCTTTTCACCACCTTCTTTTGGCAGCCCCCTTCCCCTCCGTGTGCAGGCACATTTGTCGCTCTGTCTTATCCTCCCACCCCCCACACACACTGTTTGTGTCCTCTAGTCTCCCCTTTGCATCCTTGCCAAGCACTCTAGGCTGGGCTTTTTTCTTTTTTTCTTTTTGAGACAGAGTCTCACTATGTTGCCCAGGCTAGAGTTCAGGGGCATCATCATAGCTCACTGCAACCTCCAGCTCCTGGGGGCTCAAGTGATCCTCCTGCCTCAGCCTCTGGAGTGGCTGGGATACAGGCACTCACCACCATGCCCTACTAATTTTTTCTATTTTTAGTCGAGACGGGGTCTCACTCTTGCAAGCTTGTCTCAAACTCCTGACCTCAAGTGATCCTCCCACCTCGGCCTCCCAGAGTGTTAGGATTACAGGCGTGAGCCACCGCACCCATCGGCTGGGCCTTTTCCCCATCATACCCTCTTAGGGTATGGAATGAAAAACCGAGTTATGCTAAATAGTGAGTGGGTTTATGTGCCCGTGTTAGCAAGGCCCTTAAATGATCAAGTCTTAATCCAGAGAAATAATTCACGGTGGTAATTCGGGGTCTATGGCAAAATGATGGAGATGGTTTAGGGACAGGGAGCCTGTTTGATGGACTCTTAAGACACATTAAAGATAGTTGATTGTGAGTTGGATTGATCCGACTCCGATGACAGCCATTACTTAGGGCTCTACCCAGGACAAGGGTGTGACTGTCTAGTCAGGGGCCACATGAACATGTATGGGGAACACGAAGAAGAAGAAGTCTGCTTTAATATCTCTATTAAGCCCTACTTTGTATCTCAACGATCTCATTACCGATCTTTCGAAGTGAAGCGGTGGCAGTGAAATGATCTCATTTGTGTAAATCCCTACATACTGCCACCAAAAATTGTTATGTGAGGCGATACATTTATTTGGCTGTAAATAATGGACTTAATTTTGCTAAAACGTATTTGGGTGTGCATGTAAAATCTATACACACACGAGGTTATTTACTGACGAAGATTATTACATGTAATAGATGTACTTTAAAAGGTTGTATATAAATATAAATTCACATCATTTTTAAATGCACTAATGGATACTGCTGTTTAAAGAAAGTCTGTAATGAGCCCTATTGAAAACTAAGGGTTCTTTATAAAATGATTAATCATCTCCAAATTTTGAATCTTTAGACTATCTGTTATTTACGGCACAGTTTACTTGATCACACACACTGTGTACCAGAACTGTATGTTTTATATGCATGGGTAATATGGAATATTACCCAATAGCTACATACCCCAAAACCAGCATTTTTCATTCCTGCACTGATCTCCAGCTATGAACACTCTGGGTCCTACTAAGGCCAGAGCACTTGGCCCATTGACCTTTCACAGGAAGGATGCGCACCTTGGATCAAGGTGTTGCAAACATAGCAACATCACTCCCCATGGTAGGTAATTCTAAAGAAATAGCACCTTCTGGAAACCGAGTCTTTTTGTTATAACATTTCCTTTTCTGCAATTTTTTTTTTTTTCTTATTTTGCTTCTGATTTTGTCTGGGACCAGGGAGACCTGAGAAGATCATTTCAGATGAAAATGTTGCTGGTTCAGCTTGGCTGAAAAAAGGGAGGAACATAACCTCCCAGATTTGACTGCAATTTCCTGCCCAGCTTCCTGAGCAGGGGCTTTCAGATTCTTTTAGCCCAGTTATTTATTATCTGGGCTGATTGTATTTGTAGGTCACTGACTGTTACTTTATTCTGTTGCTGTTTTTATGAACAAGTCCAAAACACTCCCAGTCTTAAAAATGTGAAACAATTACATCTGTAATTTCTGGGCTGGCTATAACTGCCATTTAAGAATGTGTCTTAGGAATGCTCTTAATGTACGATTAAGATGTTTAATTTATAGAAAATACTGTGCGACAATCACAAAGTCAGTAGAGGAAGGGAGGGAAATAGCTAATTCCAATCTTAGATATTTCCTTTTATTTCTCTTTTGACTTAATGCTAATATCTTGGCAACACTCTGCCTTTTCTCCGTATAAAGAATCTCTGGGCCCTTGAGAGAGATTTTCTTCCTATAAAGTTAAATTACTTCCCCTGAATGTTATTTCTTGTTGGTTACCATGAAAGGCCACCCTCCGTGATGTTAGCCATAGCCCCGAATATCTTCTGGCTCTTTCTCATCTACTCGCATAGGCCTTCCATGTTGGTCTCACAACTTTTATTATAAAAGCCTACTTCCTAGTAGCAGCCAGTGGCCTGAAACCCAGGACCTTGTATAATATACCCTGACCCAGGATTCAGAAAATATAATCACAATATTTATAAACAAAGAAGTTCAATGATGTTACATCAAAAGTGGGAGAGGCAGAGACACATCCAAGCCAAGAGACATGTAGCTCCCCAGAATCAGACGCAGTGATGATATATCTGCGACTACACCAGAAGATGCAGCTCCAGCTGACCCTCTTAAACCAGCACTGGGAGCAAGCCTGGGGTTACATTATCCTCAGAGCAGGAAGGAAAATTTTCCACCTTCTCACTTGCACATCCACAAAAGATTCCCTGAGGGCTTCTAATATAATGTTTCGAATAAGAGGAGAAAAAAGCTAATCATATTTTTGTTTGTAAATTGTTGAGTTGGTGCATTTATTTGTATGACAGAGTTAAAATGTTAATGATATTCAAAATGAATGGTGTGTAACGAATTTATAAATCATCTCATTTATATTTCATAGGCATTGGATTTTGGTCCTTTCTTCCCATCTGTCTCTCCCTGATCCAAAAGATCTATTATATAATGCAATAACAGTGGAGAATCCCAGCATCGCCACTGTAGTTTCTCTTTTTAGATACATGTATTGATTGTACTTGAATGCATATCGCCTCCTATATACAGGGGCAATTCTGATGAAGTAGGAGTATTTGGTCGTAACAGTGGCACTCATGTTTACATAGCATCTCCTGCTGGTTCAGCTGGGTTCTTGAACCAAAGAGACCATCGGGACATAGAGTATGACAGAGATTCAGAAAGAAAGCTGAACTAAGAGGCAAGAGTCCCAGGTCAGAATCCTGGCCCTAGTATTAATTAGTTCTGTGGCTCTGAACAAAGTTATCTCAGTTTCCTCATCTGGCAAATGAGGGGATGGGGGTATGCAGTCTCTGAGACCCCTCATAGCCCTAACATTCTATGTTCCTGTGACATAGAAGTTCTGATAGTAGGTTAAATGTAGAAATCAGCAGTGACAAAAGGCCACTGATTTCCTTTTGGGGGACGGAGGAGAGCTGAGTAAGACATCCATCTGGCCAAAGGGGGAACATCCTGGGATCAAGCTTAATCAGGAAGACTCACCAATAGGGGAGCACTAGAATTACTACCAAGGCAAGGCACGGTTTTCATGAAAAAGTCATCACTAAGCAGCAACCAAAACTAGCAGTAGAAGGACAAACCTGGGCTATTGGTCAGTAGCTGAGAGACTCAGAGCAGACGGTGTCAAGGTTGAGAAATGACTTCTGAATTACAGATCAAAACCGAGACTGTGGTGAAAGGTGCATTGTGAAGCTCCCCCTTTAAGCAATTCCAGGTTGGTTATCTGGGCATGGATGGGCATTGCTTCTCAACAGAATTGCAGGTGCTGTGCAGTAATAATATCTCATTGTTTTGAAATCTAAAATGACGATGCCAACCAGGGCTTTCAGGGAATATTTTCAGAGCAGAATTTCAGCATTGACAGCTGGCAGCATACACCCCCCTTCTATCACTCAGTCCTTGCTGATGAAGGGCACATGCTTGGCAATTAGTCTGAGGGAAAAATGAATTTTTCAAGAAATGATGCTAAGAGTTATGAGAGAAAAGCTAAGCATTTGAAAAAAAAACTAGATTCCCTACTTCATAGCACATGCCATGATAAATTCCAAGAGAATTAAAGATTTAGGTGAAAAAAATAGCAAACTGGAAAAAAATTTTTGAGTTCTTCCAGGACAAAGTTTAATATCTCTAATATATAAAAACTCCCTATAAATAAATTAATAGAAGAGGCATTCCCTAATGAAAAAAAGGAATAAAACATGCCGAGTGGATGGCAACTCATAAATGAAGACATGAAACTGACCAATAGATGAGAAAATGTTCAAGCT
>RJWJ010046690.1:0-11263 GCA_004363605.1 Indri indri
GCACTCTAGCCTGGGCAACAGAGCCAGACTCTGCCTCAAAAAATAAATAAATAAAAATAAAATAAAAAATAAAAACAGATCTCCATGCTCCCTTTTGCTGGTAGGTATAGGCTTCTAGAAAATTTAAGATCTTTGACATCCTGCATCTATTGGTCTTAATTTTGCATTAGCAGCTCTCAGTTTTGTTTATTTTAGATATTTGTGTTGACCTCATATTCTATATCACCTTTGAACGAGGATCCCCGTATTCTAGTAATAAATTGCAGTTTTGGACACTTTAGAAATCTCTTTCAGGAGCTCACCATTACAAAGTTTCTTACAAAGATATAACCTCTCTGCATATTTTTCTTTAAAAATAGTCCTTTGTGATGCCTTTATGGAGAAATATAACATTTTTAATCTTATTATATTTTAGTAGTAAATGGGATCTTATCAGACAACAGGAGTATGGATGGTTTAGAAAATTCAAGTGGTCAGTTTCTGAAGAAAGGACAGCATGACTTAGCAGGAAAAGCACCAAAGCAAGAGTCAGGGGTCCCAGGCTGGGGCTCCCACTGTCTGTGCCATGCGGGCCAAGTTCCTCAGCCACTTCTCTTCACTGGGCCTTAGTGTCTCCATTTTCTAGTGAGGATGCTGAACCAGGTGACACTTAACATCTAGTCCAGCTCTACCAGTTTATGAAAGTCTGTCACATACAGACAAAGACCCAAATTCAAATACTATCCATCACTTCCTGGTCCTGTCTTAACATCTCAGGAGCTATAAGACAGTAGGAAATGACTTCTGGTCATGTTGTTTTATTGCTATTGTCTGCTGTGTGAAAATCAGAAGGTAATGTTTTCATTTGGAAAAAAAAGAAGCTACAAAGTGTTTTTCTAAGGTTTTAATTTTAGGAGAAATTACTGATTTCTGATTGTGGCTAACTTGCTGATTTTTAAAGTGTGTTTTATGTTTAACTTACTAAAAATCACAAATTAAAAGGCTGAGATTTATTTCCTATCAGATTGACATCAGCTGAAAAGATGGATAATGTCTAGTGTTGCTGAAGACAAGAAGAAACAGTCACCATGGGTAGGAGTTTAATCAGCACCCCCAGAAAGCAGAGCCTGACACAAGGTAACAGGAGTTGCAGAGAGGGACACCCAGGCCAGGGCAGCCTTATCCAGCAGATTTCCACCATTGCGGGGCAGTTGGGGCTCCATCCCTCAGGGGCTGTCTCAGGCCCTACGTGAAGTGTGCTTCACAATTTTGCACCTGAGGAAGGAGAGGGTAGGTTAGCATTTACCCACCAGCTCCTGTACTCGTTGGTCAAGCTTTGTGCCAGAAGGTGTTAACCTTCCACGTTTCAAGCTTTGCACCTGTGCAAAAGTCGATGGGCTTACCACAGGCATCCCTTACCTGGGGCAGAAATGAGAGAGCATGAGGTGGATCTGGAGTGAGGTGCTGTCAGGTCACAGAGAGCCACTGCACAAAACTCAGCCAGAGCTGAAGTAAAAGGCCAGCCAAGAAGACATGAGGTGCTAAGTTCAAAAAACAAACTGAAAAAAATATATATATAATTCATGAGACGGGAGAAGTAATCTTGGTTTTTTGACTTAGTGTAATACTGCTCTGCATATCCTAAGAGGACACCTATCATGGACTCCCATCTCTAATTAAATTACAAAGAAAAATAATTTCTAAGATAAAAAAGTAAAAGTGTCATTGCAGCAATGGCTGAAAAACACAGGAAGTCTCTGCAGAGAGCCTCCCTCTTCACAAATATGTGTTGGCAATTGCAGGATACATCTGTTGCTTCAGATGATTTAGGGGGCAGCGAATCCGCGGGGCCAAGCTCTAGTAGAACACGACAGTATGTGGAAGCTTAGACAGAAGCACTTACTCTCCCCCATCTTGGGGACCTCGAAGCGAGTGGTATCCTGTCCCAGTCTGAGAGAGGCAAAGTAAACTAAGAATGGCTTTTTTTTTTTTTTTTGACAAGCGTTCTAAATGCTGGGAAAATCACAAAACTATCTCCTTTATTATTAAATAGATTAGTGTAAAATCCACGAGTATTGTTGTTATAGGTCATGAGTACATGAAAACATTGGAATGCCAACTCATCTGAAGGGAAGAAAACATTGGACTTGGCAGAGTAAGACCATGGAAATAAGTTTTTCATGTTATTTTAAATCACTTTGGAGGTTCTCAAAATTTTGTTCCAAAGATTCGCCTCCTCCTTTAGAAATAGGATATTGACAAAATGAGTGGGGCCTAAATCTCATTCAAGGAAGATTTAGGCTTTTAAAACATTTTTCAAGTATTAAAATGTTCGGAGATGAAATTATATAGAATGTCATTGAAAATAAAAAGCTCCCCTGAAATATAAGAACCATTCTAAGCTGATTTTTAAATGGCCACCTTTTTCTAAAAGTAATTCTTTACCTCCCTGAGACAGCTAACTATATATTGGTATTTAGATTCTGAGTTCATGGCCAAGGAGACCCAGGAGATTTACATTTTTCTATTCTGCAACTGCTTTGCAGGCTTACTGGATGGGATCGGTGCCCCACTCTGCCGTTTCAGGCCCAGGCCCAGCCCTTCCTTTCATGTGTCAGTTGCTGGTCAGCATCTGGTCTGGCAGAAGGGAAGAAGCAGCTCCCAAACTGGGCTGTCACATGCAGGAGCTGTCAGTCTCCTGAGAGGCTGAGCATCTGTCTGGAGTGGCCCCTTCTAACTCAGCGGAATTTTGGCCTCTTCACTTGTATCTCTTCCTTTTCCTTGTATGCCGTTTTTATTTTATTTGAAGGGAAGTATCTCAGCACCTGTCATACTTTTCATGTTAATCTAATCAAGGATGATCATAATGTTAGTTTAGGTACTGTCAAGAGGCCATTTTCGCTAAAGGATGCCATAACATTATAAATTGGTTGGGTTCTCTGTGAAAATCTGCAGTTGCCCTAACCTGGGAAGTGATAAGTGGATTCGCTGCCTCCCTTAGCAGTGTACACCCAGGAGCCTGGGGGGCTCCGTGAGCTAATTACTATCTCAAAGAAAATTTTAATTCTTTTCACTGTCACCGCAATATTTAATATTCCTTTTGTTATTGCTTGAGTCTGTACTTTGACCCAAAAGAGTTGATTACTTTTGAAGGGAGGACTACTGGATAATCCAGAGAACCAAATTAATATATCGAAATTATTGGTGGAAAGACTAAAATTAGGGACAAACTCCTTCCTGAGAATGAGTAATTTAGGACTCAATTCAACCAATGTTTGCTGAGGGCCCTGTGTGCCAGGCATTTGGCACACTGTCACCCCATTTAAATCTCCCACGACCCTTTTTCCAGGTTCTTCCCATTTCACAGACTTGGAAACGGAGCTTTAGAAAGACTTTTTTTTTTTTTTATCTTGTCCCAAATCACTTAGCCGGCAAATCGGCAGGATAGGCTTCTAACTCTAAATTCAGCATTCTTCCCACTATGCATTGCTGCTCCCAGGGAGAATTAATGTACTCTTTGTGTAACAGTCAGGCATGGCTTAACCAATCAACAACTATTTATCAAGTGCCTATGAGGTACCATGAAGTTGAAGGTCTTTTGAGTAGCAATAGTGTGGTAATCACTCGCAGTCCTCGGCCAGTCCTGTTTTGAGCAGTAGCACAAAATTTCCCAGCAGTTCTCTGAGGTTAGTCAGGGCAAAAGTGAGTTTCTTTGAATGATGCTGAGTGACTCAAACAAAGGACTACTCCTGCCATCTCCCCTCATTAGCATTATGCTGTCACCTGGGACCGGAGTTTTAATATAGATTCTTACCCATTTCACTAGAATTATCCAATATGCGTAGTAGGCATTCAGGATGCTCAAATACTGATGCGATACTTCCACTTTTATTTTCTCAGCTTTGCAAACTGAGTACTTTACATTCACCTTCTCGGTAAGTCTGTTTCAAAGTTCAGCTCTTTCTTCTTCTAAAAATACTTGCATGGATAAGAAAGAAAAAAAATCTAACAAAGGTGCCAAGAAAACACTTTGCTTTATAAAGCTTTCGTAACTGAAGGAATGTTAATCAAACTTTCTCCCTAAATTAAATTTTGGGCTGACTCCAATATGGAAAGCTCCAGCTGCAAAGGATATAATCCCAGAAATTGTGAACACCTGAAAACAGACAAGTTTTTTTTTTTTTTTTTACTTACTCTTTGTCTTTGATGCTAATCTTTGCTATTAGCATCTAGTAGGGCTAATACAAGTCCACTGGACATGGTCAAAACTGAAAAATACGGGAACAAAATGAGCTTATAAAAAGGATTGTTTCATCATCAGTGAACAGTAGCAGATAAAAATCTCATTGTTCTTCAACTCTTAACTTTAGAAAAATCCTTGGTTAAATGTCACCTCTCCTTCCAGATGTGCCTCCCTTTACCAAGTAATTAAAAATTTAATTGAACTCAAAAGGGCAGAATAGGCCCTCACCATTTTACACTTGAAGTATAATCAGTATCCAATTTGTTAAAATGCATGGTGAAATGAAGAGATATTATACAATAGCACTTGGCATATTTTTAAATCATTTTTCTTCTGATACTTACATGGCACTAAATTAGAAATTACATCACAAAATCGTTTTAGCCAGATGGCCTGAAAGTCCAGTGAACACAACCCAAGTCTGGGTTTTCTTGAAACAATGATGAATCAACTTTACTGCACTTGAAAACCCACCACAAGAATCAATGTGCAGTTCTGTCTTTTCGTCCAGGGTAAAAAGGGAAAAGAAAAGGGGTAGGGCAAGTATAGCAGAAAACTTTTAAGGAACCTCAAAGGATTGTAGCTTGATTCCAGGACAGGAGAGGAAGAGAAAAGCTTAAGATAGTGTTTGGTTTAATAGTGGAGCAAGGAAAAGCGCCTATGGGTGGTGGATAGCACGTTCTAGCAGTGCAAAGTGAAACAGGTAGAAAAGGAAGGGGACGATTAGCGAGGCATTTTGGGATCCAGTCATGTATGTCCCTCCCAGATCCTTAACCCCTTTCTTGACAATCCTTCAGGCCATGGCAGCCATACCAGAGAGGTGGAGCTGCAAGATCTCCCCGAAGTCCCACGGCAAAATTGAGAGCAGCACTGTTCCTTTGCAATGGAGAATTGTATCCCAGAACACCAAGTAGGAATTATAACCATTATTTTCCCCCAAACAGTAGGAATATTAGCCTTCTACTGTATAATCAAGGTTAAATAAGTTTTCTGTTATAATGTTTTCTAAACTGTAGGTCATAACCAATTGAACCATAGGAAATTGTTATTGGGTTGAAATAGTATTTTTTTTTAATTTTTTAGTTTTTTATTTTTTTGAAACAGTATTTTTTAAAAAAGAAAAAGAAATACAATAGAAAATATTAAAGTGCATTGCCTGAAGTAAGGACAATGTGAATCTTTTGTTTAGTATGGGTGTGTGTGTGTGTGTGTGTGTGTGTGTGTGTGTGTGTAGTTAGGCTGTAAAATGTATTCCTTGCCATACATTGCAATAAAAAAAGGATTCAAGATCACTGGGTTGGGGACTGTAGAACCTCACCAATGTTTACACATTCCAGTTCTAGATGTCGGAGCAGGTCCACACAGCTAAAATCACTTCTTTGACAGTGAATCTGGCACAAGCCAGTTCACCAAAAATCAATTCCAGAAATGATCCATTTGCTGAATCATCAATTCATTGCACTATTGGAGACTTTCCCTGTATATTATTTTCCTTAAAGCTTTACGATAGCACTATAGCTTGGGATTTGTTAGACATGTCAAATGACCGTCAATTTTGACTCTCAGTCTCACAGTTTAGATACCTCTGTCCCTTTCTACTCCTGGCTGTGTGGATGTCTCTGGAAGTGACACAGCTGCAAATGAGTTTTCTGACAAATTTCAGCCGACATGTCATTTGGCAAATTGATCATTCGATAAATTGACTTATAACAAACTGACCTATGGCCTGCTCATATTCTCTCTCCTTAGGAAATTCTTGCTTAATCATTTCCATTCATAATGACCTTCTGGAATCCTTTTCACAATTACTCTCTGAACCACCACGTCCATGATGGTGTGCTGCGCTAATTATCAATATTACGTAATAGTGTCATACAACGCTCGTAAGAACATATGATGTGTATATTTGAGTGCAGATTCTGGAGCCAGACTGCCTGGGTTTGAATCCTCACTCTGCAACTTACTGGCTGTGTAACCTTGAACAAATTACTTAACCTCCTTGTGCGTTGCTTTCCTCATCTGTGAAATGAGGGTTATGGTAGTACCTATCCTTATGGTGTCAGGGTAAGGAGTGAATGAGTTAAAATATGTAAAGCACTTAAAATAGTGTCTAGAACACAGAAAATACTACACAGGTGTTATTATACTTCTTTATAAAGTAACATACAAGAGGTCCTTATAAATAAAGTAACTTTGGAATTTATAGATTTAGATTTCTTCTCACTTATCTGCTACCAACATTAAAGCCTGCTTTCCTGCCAAAGCCATCAATTAATTAACCATGGATTGTTTATAGAAAATCTACTGTATCTCTTGCTATGTGGAACCAAGCGGGCATTCAAAAGAGGTATAAAGCCAAGTAGTTTATAGCATAATTAAACTAATGAAGCACGTTCATGAAGCAGTTCATGTAAATGATAGCTCTGTACAAACAATGTGCTAAATTCTAGTTGTATAATTAGAAAACAACAGTATATAATAATATGCTAATTGTATGAGGTTGACACTATGTGCATAATGCTAGTTTACTTCTCTTTAAGTATATCCTGTTCTCCCGGCAAACTGGCACAAGATTTCACCCATCCTGGTATCTCTCCTCCACAGTCAGGCACCAAGCCTTTCCCATGTTTCCTGAGAAACTCCTTTCGGTTCTCTTATTTTCTTCCCCATTTCCATCCTTTCTGCTACCAGAGTTCAGTAGTTCCGGATTATTGCAATCGTTTACTAACGTATTGTCTCGACTCTACTTCTACGTCTTCTTCTTCCCCCTCCTTTTAAAAAAGTTTTATCGACACAAAATAGTTTAAGGCCTCGAACAGTTCCACAGGTTTTGTCATGAAAAGCAGTGGTCTTCTGCCCCCTTCCCACATTCCCCACTCCTCAGAGGTAAGCGCTGTCCTCAATTTGGGATGCTTACTTTTACGTTTGTCTTTTAACGTGCTGCGTTGCTGCTTCTCAGTTATTTCACTCCAGGCATTCTCTGTTGTCTGCCCACAGAGCAGAAGAGGACCTAGTCCTCTTTCCTCTCTCCCCCCTCACCCTACATCCCCCATCCTCCCAGCAGAATTAAATCGTTATTTGGGTTATGTAAGAATTCGGCGATTACATGATTATGGCCACTATTCATAGTTAATCCATTAAAAACAGTTGTTATTTTCCCTGAAGTTAGTGTTAGCTGCTGTTGTTATTGTTGTTTTCGTGTTTTAGGTTTCTAAATGTCTTAATCCAGTTCTGCTCCTCAAGGGTGGTTATTCATTCACTGTTTAGAAGCCCAGGGTTCATTCCTAGCCCCTATATACACAGAGCTTTGTTCCCAGGAATGTGTATTCATCGAGATTACCTATGTATTGTAACACTACCTTTCAAATATGAATGACTGGTGGTTCCCACTGTTCTAAAGCACCAAGTAAGGAAGCGACTTTATCTGTGCATCTGCACAGCCACAATGCCCAGGGAGTCTGTGCCTGTACATAGGCCATAGGTAAAGCCATGGGGTGCTTTGTCAATCACAATGGCCCTGCCATCAGAGAACCCCAACAATGTTCTCCTATTGGCCCTTCCCATAAACCTGCTACTCTGCTGGCAACAACTGCTGCCTACGACATGCCACAGTGGCTGCCTTCTGAAAATCCTGCTCATGTTCTCATCGGCTTCCCATCCAACCTTTCTCCGACCCTTTGCCAATTCCTCCAGTGGGAGATGAAAAATTTGTTTTGCCGAGGGTTGTCCTGGATTGAGATTGGTGGGATCCTCAGGCAGGCTAGTAATTTGGTACCTTTCCAATATATCTTGTCTAAATATTTGGTCAATGTTCATGCAGTGAGCGTGTAGAAAAAGCAATGTTGTACTAATAAAAACTGAATACTTAAATTTATTTTCAAAATACTAAAAGGGTATTCAAAAGTGGTAGAAAGCAAAGTATTCATTATGGGCATAAATAGCATGTTATCTGACTTGGACTGTCATGTCAGTTTCTGTCACTTTTTCCTGAAGAGCCTTGGCCACGCACATTCCCTAAGAATAGTGGTAAGTCACATGGATGTTGTCACTAGGTCTGTTCCAAATAGACAGAGGGATCCGCACCACACACCATGATTTTTATGTGAGCAAAACATTATTCACTTTTTTTAGCCTCTTGTCAGCTTTTTAGAAAGTCTTATTTGCTATTTTTCCAAACAGATAATTTCTTGACGTATATATTGGATGGTGTAACATTTTGGAAAATGACTCGGTCTCTCATTCTGGATAAAGCCACCCCCCACCCCATGCATTGCTTGCTTTTGGAATTGTAGCTGACAGTCTTAAGTGGTGTGGTGTTAGGCAACAGCTGGCCACTGCTCTCAGGGTTGGTGGCACGGCCAGTGTGGTGGCACCACGGAACCTGTGTGCTGCAAGACACAAAATTAGTCAACAGCGATCGCTTAATGCCAAAAAACTGATGAGGGACAGTTTTTTGTTTGTTTGAAATTAAAACGTACATGCCATGGGGGATTGAAACCAAATTTACATTTTGCCAATTATGAAAGGAGTTGTGTGTAGAAACTTACATGGAAAAAATATATATATACATACACGCATATGTATAAATGTTTACGTATCTCTCACAATGATTTGCATAATTTCAATGTATATGTACATAGCTATACCATTATGATTTATGCCTGTCTCTGTGTGCATGTTTTATATACACATAATTTAAAGATTTTTAAAAGCCTATTAAGGCATTCACTCAGTTTCAGTTTGAGAAGTTCAGCTGGAATTATGAGAGATAGAACAATTGTCCTAAAGGTCTCAAGACTTTAGAAAAACAATGCAAAGAGAACAGACCTGGTCTAAGAACAACTTGGAGGAAGAAGGAAGAACTGCCGCCAGCACAGAAAGGGCTTTGTTCAGGAGAGTTGCCTCAGTCGGTTCTGGCAAGGGGAACCTTGGTGTTTATGTCAACCTCAAAAAAAAAAAAAAAAATGACCAGGATACCTCTACAAAGAGGAAAAGGCAGTTTTTGTGTAGAATTATTACTAGGACTTTGTTTTGAAATCAACTATAAAAAGAAAAAATGAAATACTTTATAAACCAAAAATATATACACCCAAACAATCTTGGAAAAGAACAAAGTTGGAAGACTCACAGTTCCTGATTTCAAATCTTATTGCAAAGCAGCAGTAGTTAAGACAGTGTGATATCAGCATAAGGACAGACATGTATAAATCAATGGAATGAATTGGGAAACCAGAAATAAACCTTGACATTCAGGGTCAAAGACTTTTTTTTTTTTAATAGCTATGAGTTCTTGCTATGTAGCTCAGTCTGGTGGAACTCCTGGCCTCAAGTGATCCTGTCAACTTGGCCTGCCCAAGTGCTGAGATTATGGGTGTGAGACACCATACCCAGCCTCAATTGACTTTTGACAAGGGTGCTAAGAAAATTAAATTGGGAAAGAAGAGTATTTTTGACAAATGGTTCTGGAACAACTAGATAGCCACGTGCAAAAGAATGAAGTTGGATCCCTATCATAAGGAATATACAAAAATTAACTTAAAATGGATTCAAGAACTAAACTACAAAACTCTTGGAAGAAAACACATAGTAAATCTTTGTGACCTTGGGTTTTATAATTTTTTCTTAGGCATGACACTTAAACCACAAATAACAACAGCGAAATAGACAAATTAGACTTCATCAAAATCAAAAAATTTTGTGTTTCAAAGGACACTATTAGGGAATTGAAAAGACAACCCTGATAAAGGACTTCTATCTAGCATATATAAAGAATTCTTACAACTCAATAATAAAAAGACAAAAACCTCATTTAAAAATGGGCAAAGGGGCTGAGTGCAGTGGTTCACATATGTAATTCTGGCAATTTGGGAGGCTGGGACAGGAGGATCTCTTGAGGCCAGGAGTGTGAGACCAGACCGAGCAGCATAGTGAGACCCCCATCTCTACATAAAACAGAAAAATCAGCCAGGCATGGTGATGTACACCTATAGTTCCAGCTATTCAGGAGGCTGAGACAGGAGGATCGCTTGAGCCCAGGAGTTTGAGGCTGCTGTGAGCTAGGCTGATGCCACAGCACTCTAGCCTGGACAACAGAGTGAGGAAAAAAAAAAGGCGAAGGATTGAAATAAACATTTTTCCAAAGATATAAAAGTGACCAAAGAGTGCATGAAAAGATGCCCAACATCATTAACTATCAGGCAAATGTAAATCAAAAGCACAATGAAATATTATTTCACATCCACTATGACGGTTATAATAAAAAAGATATTAACAAATGTTGGTGAGATTGTGGAGATATTTTTGGTGGAAATGTAAATCATGGAGCCACTTTGAAAAACAGTTTGGCAGTTCCTCAAAATGTTAAACATAGATTTACCATATGGTCCAACAATTCCACTCCTGGGTATATGTCCAAGAGAATTGAAAACAAACATCCCCACAAAAACTTGTACATGAATGTTCATAGCAGCCTGATTCATGATGTCCAAAGGTGGAAACAACCCAGATGTCTGTCAACTGCTGAATGGATAAAGCAAAATATGATAAATACGTACAATGAAATGTTATTCAACCATAAGAAGGAATAAAGTACTGATTCACGCTACAACATGGATGAACCTTGAAAACACACTAAGTGAAAAAGCCAGACACAAAGGCTACATAGTGTTTGATTCCACTCATTTGCCTGTTCAGAACAGGCAAATCCACAGAGCCAGAAAGCAGATGAGTGCTTGCCAGAGTTTGTGTGGGGGCGAATGAACAGGGAGTAAGCCCTTAATGGCTACAGAGTTTCTTTTGGGATGATGTTAAATATGGTAAAATTGATTATGGTGATGGTTGCATAACTCTGTGAACATACTAAAACCATTGAATTGTACACTTTAAATACAAGTGAATTATAAAGTATGTGAATTACATCTTGAGGCTGCTGTAAAAACATGTACAGACAAAACAGTAATATGCATTTTGTAAGAACACATGGAAACATTACCATCCACTTTAAACTTCGCGGAATGGCTGTCTAAGAGGGAAGAGGGAAGA
>RJWJ010046691.1:0-11255 GCA_004363605.1 Indri indri
ACACCACCCACCCACTCACACCCCCTCCCCCAGCATGGCCAACTGCCCACTGGCCGTCCGCTCGTCCATCCGGCTACCAACCTCCACCCATCAGTGCACCCCATCCCACCTGGCCACCTGCTCACCCACCTACTGGCCATCAGGCTGCCAGCCTCCGCCCACCCATGGAGACCTCCCCCCGTTCCCACCCTCCCCGTTATCCTGCATCCCCCGTGCCCAGCCCAGCGTGTGACCCGGCACTCTGGGGCCTACCTCCTCCTGTCCCACCACACGGCCGCCAGGCCCAGCCCCTGCAGGGCGGCCATGATCACATTGACGTCATAGTTGCCGGTGCCCAGGAGGCTGCGATGGGGGTTCAGCCGGGAGTCTGGAGCCAACCTGGTGGGGGGATGGCCGGAGCCTGAGCTGGGGACACTTGGAAAGGCCCTGGCCATCCCACAAAGCAGGGGGTACCAGGGTCCACCAGTTACCCCAGGCTCTGAGTCTTCCCTCTTCAACCCGTAACTCATCAGCCCCAAGTCCTGTCACTCCTGCTCCGACTCACCCTGTCCCCAAGGCCCCAGCTCAGGCTTTGTCTTCTTGCACCTGGACCCTCCCCCATCCTCCAACCTGCCCCTCTAGCCCATCCCTGGACCTGGGCCTGGAGCTGCTCCCTCAACCCTGCCATGGCTCCCCAGTGCCCTTGGACAAAGTCCCTGTCCCTCGGTCTTTCTCATCATGCCCAATCCCTTCCTCTGTCCTTCAAGACCCACCTAGATGTAATTTCCTCTGGGAGGAGTCTCCTGAGCTCCAGGATGGGTCTGGGGCCTTCCTTGGCTCCCCCGTGCACTGAGCCACCTCAGTGATGACCAACCTTGTTTTAACACCAGGCGCTTCCCCTGTCCCTCCCTGGTACCCCATCACCCCCAGGACAAAGTCCCACGAGGCCCTGCTGGCCTCTGAGCCTCAGCCCCTCCCTTTCTGGCCACTTGTCCCCGGCCACGTCCCCTGTGCCTCCCAGCCTTTCCTCCAGATCTTCCCCCAGCCCAGGAGGCCCACCTGTCACCACTTGCCTCTCTGAGCAACTGTACCTCTGTCCCCACCTGGGCCTCTGGCAGGCAGGGCAGGGGGAGGGAAGAGCGTGTGTTATTTTTCCATGTGTCTGTTTCCCTCGCCTCCCCCAAGACAGGGCTCGTATCTGACTGTCTCTGGGTCTCCAGCACAGCCTTGGCATGAGAGTTGCCAGATCCCTGTCGTGAGTGACAGAGATGGATAAATCCCATAATGATCACTCTGAGGCGCTGCCCTCTGTCTGAGGAGGCCCCAGGAGGCTGGGAGCCGGAGGAGGGAGATAGGGTCATGTCTGGGTGTGGGAAGATCCCTCAAGGGTCACTGACTGGAGGCTGTGGAGGACGCTGGGTGGGGGGTCCAGGCAGGGGAGGATTCGGCCTGGGCTGGGGCCAGGGCCGTGCGGCCAGAGAAGAGGGAGTGAGGCAGAGAGGTTATAAAAAGAGATGTTTGAAATCTGGACTAGTGAGGAGGCATATTCCAGGCTGCCATGAGGAGCACACCATGCCAGACAAAAGCAAAGCCCGTGCAAAGGCCCAGAGGCCTCACAGTAGGGCTCATCTGGGGACTGGAGAGAGGTCTGGCATGAGCAGAGCAGTGAGAGCTGCAGAGGCGGCGGGACTCAAGCTTGCAGGGCCATGATATCAGGTGCAGGGGTTGGGGACGGGACAGGGTTGGCTCTCAGGCCCTGTGCAGGATGTTTTGGAGGGAAAACACCAGCAGCTGGAAGGCTGCGACAAGGTCCAGATAAGAGAGGGAGGCCTTGGCTGGGGCTGAGGCCCAGGACAGGCAGACGGAGGGGGCAACATCTCAGTCTGAGCTCCAGGGTCTGGCTCAGGCAGTGAGTAGGCACAAGAAACCCCAGGCTCTGCCCCTGACTCGCTGTGAGACCCAGGTGGGTTGCTCTGCGTCTTGGAGCCCTGCTGCTCCAGGGGTTAAGGTGGGTGACAGTAACCTCTTGCAGATCTCATCGGCAGCCTCCTGGCTAAAGAGCTGCTGCTGCAGAACGTTGTTGAGGGCGTGGACGGCACACAGCTCCAGGCGCTGCCGTTCGTGGTACACAGAGGGCTGGCTCGGCTGTGCTCCTGGGGCCTGGGACATGCCGTCCTTGGCTCCTGCTGGGGGTTGGGAGGGGGAGAAGGTACTTAGGAGCAGGATCTTGAGGCCCAACCTCCCAGCAGGCCCCTTGGGGCAATGCCATTGAGGTGGGCACTTAGAGAAGTCTAGGAGGACATTGGGCCCCTGATCCTATTTCCTGTACTGCCTCCTGGCAACAGAGGTACCCCCATTCCCTATTCCTAGGTAAAACGCTCTCTCTTCTGCTCACCTAGCAACAGAGAACCACCCCCTCTACATCTCTAAGTAAAAGGGTCCCTATCATGGTCGCCTAGAAACAGCGGAACCCTCCTCCCCTGTCCCTAGGTAACAGGATCCCTCTCTGGTTACTGAGCAACAGAGGACCCCAACCCACTAGGTAACAAAGTCTCTCTTCTGATTACCTAGCAAAAGGAATCCTCCTCCTCTGTCTCTAGGTAACAGGGTCTCTTCTGGTCTCCTAGCAACAGAAGACTCCCCTTCTCCTGCCATTAAACAGCAAGGTTCTCTCCTCTTGTCACCTGGCAACAGGGCCCCCTCCCCAGTCACTAGGCAACAGGATCCCCTCTCCCTATCACCTGGCAACTAGGCCCCCTCCCCCGACACCAAGTAACAGAGTCCTTTCCCCGACCCGTACCCCAACCACGGCGCTCGCCCTTTGCCAGGCAACGCCCCTCACCCCGCCTGCCTCTCTGCTCCCCCGAGCCAGGGGCTCCCGCATCCCCCTGGGCGGCGGCTCTGGCTCCGAGTGCGGGGCGGGCAGCACCGCGCTGACTGGGCAGGCGGGACGGACTACAGCTCCCGGCGGTCCCCGCGTGCCGGACTACGACTCCCGGGGGCCCCCGCGGGATGCTTGTCCCACACGGAACAAGCCGGCCTCGTGGCCCGGAAGTCCGCTGTCGCCCATAGAAAACGTAGGACTACAACATCCGTCGGTCCCCGCTGCAAAGTCCGGAAATGCGACCCAGAGACCCGCCCCCTCGCGTACTACCCGCCCACCGCTGCTGAGAGGATTCTGGGAAATGTAGTGAGTAGGCTCTCGCGATAGCTTCCAGACGATTTGCCCTCATGTGTGCTCGCTCCCTGTGATGGCGTCATGCACTGTGTGCAGACGCGGCGTGACGTCACAGGAGGGAAACAAGGGACCAGAGATGCCAGGCCATGCAGGGCGAAGAATCTGTGATCTTTACTGAGACAGGAGGGAGATCCCGGGAAAGTGAGGCCAGGGCAGGAGTAGGACTGTGGTGGTGGGAAGGTAAATCGGATGAGGACGTCGTCTCGGGCAGAAGGCTTCTCAGCAGAGATGGATCCCGGGCCTGGAGGGGAGCTGGCAGCAGCCTGCGAGGGAGAGACGGGGAAGGAAAGACTGAGACGGAGGGAGAGGAGAGAGACTGATGGGAGGAAGGGACAGATCAAGGTGGGGGTGGAGGAAAACCCAGAGAGAGAGGGACAGAGACCCAGACAGATAAAGACATAGACCAGGGGGTGGACAGACAGACAGACACACATGCAGAGGTAGAGTCCCAGAGAGAGTCGGGCACAGAGTCAGAGAACGGGGACATAGAGAGAAATAGAGACATACACAATACAAAGATTCGAATTCGTGGAGTCAACAGGTTAAGGAAATTCAGGAATAAAGATCAACGAAGACAGAATCAGAACTGCAGAACCAGACAGAGCCCAAGATCCCAAGCTCTGCAGAGCGCAAGAGCCCAGGGCTGGGGGAGAGGGGCCACTAGCACTGGGAAGGGGCCTGGCCGCACTCAGGAGGCTGCGCCAGAAGGCTGTGACAGTGGCGGACCCCGTGACGGCGCCTGGCTCTGCAGGGTTCTCTCTGTGGGTGTGCACAGTAAAGCTTCGGCCTGTGGGGCCTGGGGGTCCTCTCAGCTCCACATCCACCACGTGCATGTCTGTGAGGCTGGGGCAAGCAGGGGCAGTCAGTCTGGTTAGCCTGGACCCAGCCACCCCGCTGCTCAGCTCTTCTCACCTGAGATCGGCCACAAGCACCCCAATCACGTGGTCGAAGCCTAGGCTGGGGGCAGCCAGGGCAGCGGCTGCCATGGTGTTGGAGTTTCGGGGGGCAAAGGGGCAGAGCCCACGGACAGGGCCTTCATAGAGCACAGTGCGAGGCCCGGTGCTGTGGGCTGCAGCCAGGGGTCCCTCCAGCCGGAAGCCATTGGGGTGTGTGGCCATGGTGACACGAAGGCTCTGGAAGCAAGAGCCAGGGTCAGGGGCAACGGGGTCTTTGCAGGATCTCTTCAGTTCCTGGGGAGCCCAGCAGGCCCTCACCTGGAGGCCCCCGGCTGCATCCAACCTGGTGATGTCCTCAGTGCCCCACAGGGCCCCTCGGGCCACAAACACGGCATGGTCCCAGTGGTGCGAGGCCTCCAGGAGCTGCTGCTCTGTGGTCTGGTCCGCTAGGGCTGAGGGGGACCCCACCTGGGGTGGACAAAGGTGGAGAGGGATCACCACTTTAGGGTGGGCAATGGGGTCGTGACAGAAGGGGTAGGGGCCTGTGTTACAGGTTTGGGTGGGGCTTACCAGGAGATTGGCATGGTGCAGGATTTGTGCCCCAAATTCATGGATTATTTTGGGATGGGCCACTTCCACCACAAGATCAGGGTGCCTGGGAGAGGGGAGAGAAAGGGGAGGGCCTTGGAGAGGTATTAGCCCTCCCCTCCCCAAGGTTCTCTCCGAGTCTGTGGAGGGCTGTCAGTCTTTACCCTGGCCTGGGAGGGAAAGTGAGATGAATGGGCTTCTCCCATTTCACGTTCGTGTGAACTAAGGCCCAGAGAGGGTAAGGGACTTGCCTGAGATCACACAGCAGCTAAGGGAGGCCAGCACAGGAGCTTCAGGGAGCCCCATTCTCCTATGGCAAGGTACTGACCTTTCTCCAAGGGCAGCAAGGTTGTGGAGCTGTAGGGAGCGGGGCACGCTCCCTGCCATTCGTCCTGGGTCCCGATTCCAGACAAAAACAAGTTCTAGGCCCAGTTCCGGTCCTTGAGCTACCAGGTGGGAGACGAGGGACTGTCCTGGGGAGAGGGGAGGAGGCTAGAGACCCAGAGAGAGGGAGACAGAGCCCCCGGGTGGGGGTGGAAGATAGTCCGGTAGGCAGACCCAGAGACACAGCCAAGGACACAGATAAAGACAGAGAAAGGAGTGTTTGTGGAGGGCAGAGGGGTTTGGGGGGCTTTAGGACGGGGCCTGGGGAAGGAGGCCCAAGATGGCCAGGGACTCACCAAGGCGGCCGTAGCCTACCACCCCCACCCTTTGTGGGACCCTGTCGAGGGCCATGCCCCTGAGTCTGGTTGGTGGCTGCGGCCCAAGCTCCTGTGGCTGCTCGCTGTCCCCTGCAAGAGGCCTGGGCAGTCACTGCTCTTTGGACATTTGACCCTTGAGCTCAACCTCCCCCTTCCCCCAGCAGCCCAGAGGTGGGGGCGGGTGGGTTTGCAGAGATGGAGGTGGATGAAAATCCTTCTCTGCATTCTCTCCACTTTTGCCAGGGCTGGAGGCAGCGAGCATGGTGATTTGGGGTTCCAGGGACCCTGCGTCCCCCCGACCCCTGCTTTCCCGAGGGCTGTTCCTTTCTCTGCGACATACCCTCCTCCCTTCCTGCTGATGTGGAAAATTTCCTCTGCAGTCCCCTGCCCCCCTTTCTGGCTGGCCAGGTTGTCATGGTAACTACATCCTGCTTGGGGTGGGAAGAGGAGATGGTGACAAGGACTCTGGGCTCTGTCCCCTTGCTCCCAGGTCCTCCCTGCCGCCCATTTTTGTCCTCAGGTGGCCAAGGTCTGAAGGAGGTTTCTGCCTGGTCCTCCCCGCTTCTCTCTCAGAAGGCAACAGACGCTTGAGTTCAGCTTATCTTAGCTGTGCCCTTGTCTCGGTGGGTCCAGTCTCCCCTGGCCCCACAGAGGGGGTCCCCTTCTCACATCCCTCAGCCTTCATCCAGAACCTGCCACCCTCCGACTCTGAACCTTCAGTTCACGTTGACTTCCCACCTCTCCTCCCCCTCAGCCACGATGCCACTAGCCCCCCTCCCCCATGTCGTGTTCTCGCTCCGGTGTCCTTTCTTCCCTCTCCCCAACTTGCATCAGCCAAAGAGTAGCTGCGAGGCCTGGGGAGTCCGAGTGTCCCCGGAATGAGTCCTCAGCCACTGCGCCTCGCGGGTGCCTGGCATCGGAAATGGCAGAGGCTGCTGCAGTGCCAGCTCCCTGCCCCCAGCCACCACCTGGTACCCGCTGCAGTGTTACCATGGCAACCAGGATCGGCACTGGAAGAGACTGGAGAGAAAGAGCATGAAAAGGGAGCATGGGGCGGGGGCGGCACCGGGCGAGACGGGATGGACCGAGATAGAAGGCCAGACCCCAGACGCGTTGGCCAGAGGCCACTGGAGGCTGCCACTGCTGATAAGGGAGGAATTTGCTTCAAGAGCCAGGAGCCGGGTGGGGGAGAGATAAGATGCTGACAGGCACACGGACCCCTGTCGGCCACTCATGGGGCGGGAGCGGGGACTCGCTGCCTTCCCCCACCTTTTGGCTGTTGTCGACCCCTTTGGGGCCGGAGCGTCCCCACAGTGCCCACAGCTGCTGCGTACTCGAGGGAGAAGGGGGACTGAGCCTGGCCTGCTCCGGCCATGCTTGTGTGTCCTCGGGGCTGTCTGCCTGGGCTGCCCCCTCCTCAGGGCAGGAAGGCGCCATAACCACGCCCTCTGCTTCCATCACCCCGTGTCCCCAGACTGCACGAGATGGCAGCCCTGGCCCACGCCAGCCCTCTGGAGGCTGAAACGCAGGCACCTCAACCCCCAGAGACATCACATCGTCCAGCTTGCTTGCTGGCTCCTGACTGCTCCTCCCCAGGCTCTCTCTGTCCCTGTCGTCCCGGGTGGCACTGTGGCACCCCTCCTTCCGGGCCAGATCCCACCATCCCTCCTGCCCAAGCATTAAACAAACCGGGAGTGCAGCCCCAGCCCCGCAGGCCCAGGCTGCTGCAGCTCCAGCCTCCTCCTCAGCCCACCCGCATTGGGCCTCCCCGGAGCAGCCTCGAGTGGGTTTGCAGTGGAGACAGACACTCTGGTGTGGGCCCTGTTGTGGGTTGAACTGTGCCACCCAGAAAGATTTCCAAAAGTCCTGGCCTCCAGCGCCTCAGAATGGGCATTTGCCGAGGACCCGGTTGAGGTTAGGCTGGGTCGGGGGGTTGCTCCCGGTCCCGGGTGACCAGGGTCCTTGTGAGAGGGGAAGTTGGACAGGGGCGGACACACACAGGGAAAAGGCCTGAAGACACAGGGCGCGGGCCCTGGGAAGACTAGGGACAGGCTGCCGCAAGCCAGGGCCGTCTGGGGCCACCAGGAGCTGGAAGAGGCAAGGAAGGGCCTCTGTCCAGGCTTCAGAGGGGCCCGGGCCCCGCGGGCACCCTGATCTTGGACTTGCGGCCTCCACAACCGTCAGACAGGATCTCTGTGGCTCTCAGCGCCCACCTGGCACCGGCTGCGGCCCCGCCGGAGGGAGCTGATACAGGGAACTGACAACGGGGGTGTCCGCGTGCAGACCCCTCTCTGGGCTCTCCGGGGGGAAGGCTGGGGGCCTAGGACCCCGCGGAGGTGCCTCCGCCCTGGGGCCTGGGCGGCCTGTTTCCCGCCGCTCCTTCTGCTCCCACCCGCATTCACTTTGTTCTCTCTCCTCCATGCTTTCATGACCAAAAAAAATATTTTTTTACTTTTTCCGTGTTTTTTTTTTAAAGTAATTACAGAGCAGGTAGTCGTTGACGCAAACCTCCCTTCAGTTGTATCAAAAGAGTCTGTGGGGCAGGCGGGGGCGGGCGGTCAGGCTGCCCCCCAGCGGGAAGGGCCGGGAGCGCGGGCGACGTGTCTCTTCAGTTTCGGGGGGCGGAGTGGTGGGGAGGGACAGGCGTCAAACTGCAAAAAAATGAACCGTAAAAGGAGGGTGGTCGGGGTGAGGGGAAAGGGTACCCCTCAAAAAAGCTCCTCTCTCCCCTGGAAGGTGGCGGGCGGGACGGTTGGTCGGGAGAGCGAGGAGGAAGCCTGGAGGGCTCGGCCACTTCTCCTGAATCCCGCGTCCCCGTCACCAGGATAGGCGGGGGCGAGGCTAGAACCGCGGAGACCCCACTCCTGGAGCCCCGCCCTGTCCTCGCTGGGGTCCGAGCCCCGGGTGGGGCCGGACGCCGCCTTTCCCCGCCTTCCCCGTTTGGTCCCGGGGCGGGCTGGGCTGTGGGGAGGGGTCCCAGTCGGGCGTGCCCGGGGCGGGCTCTGGGGCGGCGGTCTCCGAGCCCCTCGCCAAGCCCCCACCCCGCCCCCGCCGGCCTCAGATCTGCGTCTCTTGCACGTTCTCCTTGGAGCCGCTCTTGAAGAGCAGAGGTTCGTGGATGGAGTTGAGGCCGGGCGGGCCCTTGCCCCCGCAGCCCCCGCCGCTGGGGTTGCTGCTGTAGTGTGCCTTGAAGGCGGCTGCCACGTAGTGGTGGTGGTTGAGGTGGTCGCGCTCCAGGGCGGGCAGGGCTAGGTGGCTGTCCCCGCCCACGCTGCTCCCGCCGGCCGCGGCGGCCGCGGCGGCCACGGACACGGCGGAGGCAGCGGGCAGCTCGTCCTCCACGTTGATGATCTCCACGGTGCGCGTGGGCCCGTGGTGCTTGTGGAGCTGGTGCTGCTTGCGCAGCTTGTAGAAGGCCACGAGCATCACGGCGGCCATGAATGTGATGGCCACGAAGCAGCCGATGATGATCTTGGTGGTCTTCATGACGTCGTCCAGGTCCTTGAGGGCGTTCTCCGTCACGTCCGTGATGGGCACCGTGAACGCCTTCTCCGTGGGCCGCGAGGAGCGTGGGGCAGGTGCCGTGGTGGATGACGAGGCCGGGCCAGCAGCGTCCCCCGGCCGGCCCCCACCCCAGACACCGTCCGTTGTGGGCCCTGGTGGGACCTTCTCCGTCCCCCGAGGCTGCACGGCCTCCTCTCCAGGCTGTGTCTCCAGGGTCTCCACCGTCACCGTGGTGAAGTAGGTGTAGCCACCACTGCCCCCTCCGACACCACCGCTGCCCCCGGGGCTGCCCCCGCCACCACCAGAGCCCCCAGCCGCCACGGGGTCCACGGCCGAGACGTTGAGCGTGGCTGAGGCGGTGGTGTTGCCAGCCGAGTTCGTCACCATGCACGTGTACTGGCCTGTGTCCTGCACGGTGACGTTGGTGAAGTTGAGCGTGCCATCATGCAGGACGGAGATGCGCACACGGTAGGAGCCGTGGGTCATGAGGGTGCCGTTGGGCGTCAGCCAGTTGACAGAGGTCATGGAGGTGCCCGTGCGGCACTTGAGCTCGGCAGCCATGCCCTCGGTGACATTGAGGTCTGTGGGCGGCTCCACAATGACAGGCGCGTAGCAGGTGAAGTGCGACTGGTCCAGTTCACCGATGTAGCGGCCCTTGAGGCCGGCGGGTGCGTGGCAGCGGGCGCAGCACGTTGTGTTGCTGGGCACAGTCTCCTTGAGCCACCAGCTGAGCCAGAGCACGTCGCAGTTGCAGTGCCAGGGGTTGTGGTTGAGATGGACGCGCTCCAGGCGGTGCAGGGGCGTGAAGAGGTCGTGGGGCAGCGACATCAGGTTATTGTGGGACAGATTGAGCTCCTCCAGCGACTTGAGGTCGTCGAAGGCGTTGCGCTCGATGGTGGCCACCTGGGCGTGCATGAGCCACAGCTTGCGCAGGCTGGTGAGCCCCTGGAAGGAGCCCGGGCGGATCAGGTCCAGCCGGTTGCCCGACAGCTCCAGCTCCTCCAGGCGCACCAGGGCCGTCAGGTTGGGAATGTCCTTGAGGTTGCACATGCCCAGGTTGAGGTAGCGCAGGTTGACCAGCCCCTCGAAGGCCGCCTCCGAGATGTATTCCAGCCGCTTGAGCTCGCCCAGGTCGAGGCGCCGCAGCGAGGGCACTCGGTTGAAGGCGTAGGAGGGGATGCTCTCGATGGGGTTGTTGCGCAGCCAGAGCTCCCGCAGCTTGGACAGGTACTCGAAGGCCTGCGTGGGCACCGTGGTCAGCCGGTTGTCGAACAGCTCCAGCGTGTTGAGGCTGGGCAGCCCGTTGAAGGCGCCCACCTCGATCTTGCGCACCAGGTTCTTGCTCAGCTGCAGGATCTCCAGGTGCCGCAGGTGCTTGAACGTGTCTGTGCGGATCACCTGGGGGCAGGGAGGGGAGACGGGGTCAGTGACGCTGACACTCATGACAGAAATCTCAAAGGCACCACGTGCTATGAGGGTGCAGGGCGACGGACCGCTCCTGCTTTGCAGGTGGGGGTATGAGATGGTGCCACCACTTAGGAAAACAGCGGGGCAGTTTCGTACAAAGTTAGGACTGGACGTGCCGTGCAACCAGCCCTTCCCTCGTGGGTGTTTCCTCGGGAGAAAGAAAAGCGGATGTCCACACGGTGGCTTAGCCGCGGGGGTGCACAACAGTTTTGTTCGTTACAGCCTAAACTGGAAACCACCCAAATGTCCAACATGGGTGAACAGACACACACTCCGTGGTGTGTCCCCACCGCGGAACACCATGACTCGCCTTGAGAAGGAACAAACACTGCTGCACACAACCCGGATGAATCTCTCAGGCATCGCGCTGAGCAAAAGAAGCCGGACGCGAGGAGCCCGTGCGGCGATTCCGTCCGCACCATGCTCGAGGTTCTGCACGTGCGGGGCGGACTGGGAAGGGGCATGAGAGAACTTTCCGGGGTGATGGAAATGCAACTGTTGAGACCCCCACTCCCCAAACTCTACACTTAAAATGGCATTTTATTATGTACATATTTCTAAAAATAAAAAATAAAAATAAATAAAAATGATGAAAAACACTAATACCAGGAGCTAACATGCATTGAACACTTCTTTGGTGTCAGACACTATTTTAAAAGCTTTACGGGTAATAACTCGTTTCATCCTCCAAACTGCCCTACGAGATAGGTGCTATTTATTACAAGTGCTTATCGATACCCACGATTCCAAACTTCAGAAGGCCCTAGAAACCAGATTTTCCATCTTTGCCCACTTGGTGGCCAGACCTGATCGGAACGCATGTGCAGCTATTTAAAGCTTGTATTGGTCCCACTCACGTGACTGTTCAAACATTTCACTCTC
>RJWJ010046692.1:0-11232 GCA_004363605.1 Indri indri
GTCTACAACTAGCCTTTAATCTTTTGCCCATAAGTAACTCTCTCCTGGTCTTCTTTCATGATTTATACTAACAATACTGTTATTTCCTCCACTGACCAGGCTTAAAGCCTTAAAATTATGTTCAACTCTTTCCTTTTCCATTATCTCTACATCTAATCATTTACCATTTCTAGTAATTCTTCCTTTATCATATCAATTGTATTCTTCCCTTCCCTCCTTATTCCCATTTCCTGCCACCACTTTAAACCCTTAGAACATTTCCTCTTAATTTTGCCATTAGTGTCCCAACAGGCAACCCGACCTTTGGTCATGCTCTGTAATCCTTATACCTTTCATAGTACAGATAAATTAATCTCTCTTAAAACATTTTCATAATGCACATTGTACTCTGCCCATGATGAGAAACCTTCAATAGCATTACTTATATTAACAATGATGAAATCTACATTCCTCTGTCTGGGTTTTAAGGCCCCTTACAACCCTCACAATCTAGCTTCAAACTAACTCCCTGTTACCAAATATACCAAATGTCCCAAATGAAGTATGTATTACACTTGTGATTCTCCTAAGCACAACTCAATGCCATGTCTCCCTTTGATGAAATGCTGTTTTCTACTTTTTCCCTGTGGTAAAGTTACTCATCATTCAAGTCTCAGCTCAAGGTCCCTTTCCTGAATTCTCAAACAATATCCTATTACCTAGTTTGCAGGTTAATCAAAAAAGTCAATTAAAATGGAGAACTGTAAACAAATGATTTAATTAACAAATCCTCTAATATAACTTAATACTTAAATTTATATTCATTTGTCAATCTTCTATGTAAGACCAAAAGCTTTTACTGTGAAATTGGAATTCTATGTAGTCTTTCTTATATTAGCCACAACCGTCTTTCATATTAGTTTTAGTTTCCTTAAAGTTGAGCACACCACTTAAAAATCCTCACAAAGCAACTTGAGTGTAAGAATCCATCTAGTTTATCTGCCATTCCAAACTTTTGCATTTGCCTTGCCTAAACATACTTTTGCAGAAATTTTTAATGATTAGCCTCTTTGAATTTTACCCAATCTTCTGCTTAGTTTCAAAGAAACAACTCTCCTTCTTTCTATTTCATTGCTTTATGTAATATGCATAATTTCTAGAAAAGTAGAACTGGCATAAACAAGTATGGAAATGAAATTAACTGACTCTTGGTAAGCATACA
Organism: Indri indri; assembly: GCA_004363605.1. NCBI lineage: Eukaryota > Metazoa > Chordata > Mammalia > Primates > Indriidae > Indri > Indri indri. The sequence goes on from RJWJ010046692.1 coordinate 1,202, forward strand.
ACACAACTGCATAGAAGTATATCCATGTTTTAAAAGTACAGTCTTATCCTTGAACTGCCACGATACTGTCTGTCATAGAGAGAATGGAAAATACTACTAATAGTTAATCCTGAAAATGGTTAAGTGTAAGTGCTAATCAATTGAGAATTGTTATTATAGCACCTTTGTTATATTGAAATGTAATCACTTGTGTGTATTTCTCTACTAGTCTGTAAGTGTAGGGACTTTGTTAATAGAGTAGATTCTTAGTAAAAATCTAGTGAATGAATGGATAAGAGATGGATGGATGGCAATCACACCTATTTCTATACCTTTAGGAGGTTTTCTCCTCTTAAAGAATAATTTATTTTTAAATTTTTGATTATTTGAATTATGTCCAATCTTCAAGGCTGAGTCATGATCCCATTACCTCTACAAACTCTTTCCTAATCATTTCAGTTAAAAAGGATATCTTATTTGACACATCTTGTGATGCCTGTGTCTTTAATTATTAAGTACAGTTTCTATCTTCATCTCCCTTAATTGAGGACCAAGACCATAGACTCACAATGCCATGCCACATGGGTTATAATTCTAATGGATATTTAGTGATGTTCATTGGAAGTCTGAGAAGGTTACTGGGATGTGGAATTTGTGTCATATGAGCCACATTTGAATGCAGTCATCCCTCAATATCCATGTGGGATTGGTTCCAGGACTCCCATGGATACCAAAATCTGCAGATGCTCAAGTCCCTTATATAAAGTGGTATAGTCTTTGCAAATAACCTATATACATTCTCCTTTATATTTTAAATCATCTCTTGACTACTTACAGTATAATATAAATACTATGGAAATATCTATTATACTATATTGTTTTATATTTGTATTATTTTTATTGTTATGGGTTTTTTTTTTCCCAAATATTTTCAATGTGTGATTGGTTGAATCCAGGGATATGGGAACTGTGGATATGGAGGTCTGGCTATATTTATTTTTTTAAAACTTTGAATTATAAGTTTTAATAATAAAAAACATACAGGTAATTTAGCATTTACAGAAAAGATATAATTCTAAATAATTTGGCTATTAATATTAAACTAGTGGTAATTCCAAAACTCTGAGATTGTGACAAAGACAAGTAGACCTTAGTTCAAATTGTGACTTTGCCAGTTCTGTCCTTGGACAGATCATATATTCTCTCTTAGATCTAGTTTTCTTACTACTAAAAATAGAGATTTTTCTTTGATTTTTTTAGAGCTGCTTTCACAGAAAGTAATATGAATATTACTGATATAACACTTTCAAGAAATAAAGCTAGTCACAATGCAAACTAAGATTTCCATGCATTACCACAATAAGAAATGTTTTGTTTCTGGAAAATATTGTAGATTATTAAATTAAAAAATGATATAAATAAAAACCTTCCTTGATGTAGTATCTCATTCCCACAGAATTGTCTTTTTGAAGTTAGCAAGATTGCTAGTGGAATACTCATTGACAGCTGTTGCTCCTGCATCATGCAGTGTTGTCAGTCTTGACTTTGGCTGCTTTTCCAAAAACAAATTTTGTTCTGTATCATTTTTTACAAACCTATTTGCATATGAATTTAAAATATATAAATGGCTTTGCAGAATGAAGTTGCACCTGGAGGTTATCTACTTCTTTTCAGTGAGTCTGGCCTGCAGATTTTTTTGCCCAGACACATAAACATAAAATAATAAACAATCTGTATTGAAGTTGAAATACTGTCAATTTTGTAAAAATACCCAGACTTTGTTTTTTCTTTGCAGCTGCCTCTCAGAAAAGAAGCTGTTGTTCTTGCTAACAGCCTAAGTATGTGTGAGTGTCCCAGAATTGAATTTCTACAGCAAAAGTACAAGGATGAGAAGAAAAATTCTCTTGAGCATGAGCTCTTCAGACATGGTAATACAAATATACCGTGTTTTGAACTTTAAGTCTTCAAATTCATTAATTATTTTCATATTATTTTTGATACTTGGTTTTTCAACCCAAGATGTTCTTCAAACCATTTTACTTCATATTTACCAACATAATAATACATGATTTTCTCATCATTAATTTAGCTACACTGTCAACAAACTGAATGATTATGTCAGCATTAATAGGAAGAGACTAATTTGTTAATCAGATATTAAATCCAACTTTTGTACACGTTTCACAGTCTACTTTTGTTCATTATGTTGTGTCATAAAAATAAACTCAACATATATTACATGTATATGTTACACACAGCAAATTTACAGGAAAGAGAAAAGAGAACTTGACCCATATATGCAATAATCATATGGCGCTCTATAAAGTACACTTTATTTATCCTGAATCATCACAGTGTAAGATGTTAAGAAAACCTGGTTATAATTTAAAATCTGCTAAAGACAAATTGTGAAATGTATGGATTGTTTTATAAGTTGTCTTATAGAAGATACGTTCTCGGTATTTTAATTTATTCATAATTACCAGTCCTTTATTTGCACCTTGAATATATATAAATATAAGTACATGAACCAATTTATAGGACACTTCTGGGAGAGATTCCCTGGTACCCACAGATTAGAGAAAAAGACCAACTCATCACGTCCCCTTGCCTTGCCCTTTTCCATTATTCTATAAGTATTTATTGAATGCTTATTGTGTGTTAGGCATCGGTAAATGATAGGGATGCATCTGTCTAAAATAGACAGTTTCTCCTTTATGGTGCTTAAAAATATTAATTACATAAATAAATGTAAAATTACAATTATCATAAGAACTATAAACATGAAGTATTAACACACAGTACCAAAGAATGTATAATATGGAGAACAGATCAGGTCAGGGAGTAAGGGACACCTATTCTTTAGTCTCAACCATCCAACCTACAAAAGCAGATAGTCAGAAATTTGGTTAACATAATTCTATAAGAATGACATTCTAGGTCCCAGACTATAATTCTGCTAGGATGATTCATGCTGAGCTAAACTGTATGTGTTTTAAGCTTTCTATTCAATTAATGGTAATCAGAAAATTAAGCAGATTATTGAATCTAGAAAGAGCTCCTTACTTGAAAAAACTCTTTGCTTATTCTTTATCATTCTTCTCCATTCTCATCTTAACAAATACCTCATAATGTTCTGTTAGACCCTTCTGGAATGTTTCCCAAAACAATTAGTTTCTCTCAACTTATGTTTTATATCTTGTACATAGTAAAAATAAACCAAAAATCATTTGAATGTTTTATGCGTTGTGATTAGAAATTACTTCTTCAGATTCATTGGCTCCTAGGGATCTTTCAGATTTAGTAAATCCCAAGGATCCCTAAGAATCTAAAGGGAAAAGAAATGTCCATCCATTCAGTAGACATATATTGAGTGCCTTCTACCATGTGCTAGGTGATATAGAGATGAATTTTTACCCAGTTAGCAAAAAAACTTTTCTTACTTTTAACTACTTAATAAAAAACCATGCCAAATTATTGTTTTCTTTCCTTCTTCCTTTTCTGTAAAGCTTTGCCTGATATCATCATGAGACTCCTCTTTTAAAACCATTTCATTTATTGAACAAATAATATTCGCTGATCTTCTATCTTGGATCAGGCAGTGTGCTGTGTACTATGTGCTATACAGTAACAAACAAAATAGCCAGGATCTCTGCCTTTATAGAACACACAGTCAAGTCCAGGGCCAATAAAAAAGGTTATATTGGAAAATTATTAAAGTAAATAATTGTTAAAAATTATTTCTTTTTTTTTTTTTTTTGTATTTAGGCATCCTCCTCATTACAAAGGTTTTCCTTGGCCAGAGTGTTCAGGCTCATGAGCAAGAATCCATCAATCAAGCCAACTATCCAATGGTTAATTCAGTGTTCATTCCTCAGAAATATTTACTAAGTATGTCTGCCATAAAAAGAAATGTGATTTCATCTCTCTGAATGCAAAATGTTTGTGTTTAATACATATGCTTACAGTTTAACCTCTACCTAACAAACTTTATAGACTTTTCTACAAAAATTTATTCCTGGCCACTAATAATTCTCTTGTTCTCTACCTCAGTAACATTTATGTGTGTGTATGTATGTGGGTGTGCATGTAGTTTATTTGGAAGATTTACATTCAATTATATATTTTTATGTGTGTGTGTTTATAAACAAGTTTTCAAAGGATTAAAAAGCCACTGAACTTTTAACAAGGCTTTTAGAGTAATATTAATACATTTGTCAAAGACACATGATCACACATTGAATAGAAATGTGAAAAAGTATGAAAAGGAAAAGGATATGAATAAAATTAAACCTACTAGTCTATGTAGTAAAAGGATGACTAGTATTTATAGAATTAAGATGCTTGGGGAGGAACTAAAGGGGACAGGGAGATAAAAGAAAAAAAACCCCAAATAATATAATTGTTAGAACTTACTAAGGTTGTTATTTATTATCTATGTGAGAATGAAAAAGTATGTTATGTTTCATTTTGAAGAATGTTTGTTTTGCTTGTTTTTGTTTTTTACTCTAGATTCTATCACAGGACAAAGAAACTGTGATTGCAGCGTTCGGCAGTGCAAGTGGTTTGTCTTTGATCATGAGCTTGTTTTGCCAGAATATATCGTTGAATTTGAGTATATTACAGTGGTATGAATTGTTATATATTTTTAAAAACTGGTGTTCCTTAAATGGGAACAGAATAGTAACTTGAATTCTAATAATGTTATGTCAAGTTTATACTGTATGTGTGTAATTGTTATTCTGTGAAGGACTTAATTCTCAAAGCAAATCATTATGACACCTAAATATTTTTACAAATATATTACATGAGTAATATATGGCTGTAGTCTCACTGGAAAAGATTCAAACTACGTTGAAAACTGTCTACCAAATATGAAAATCTGCTTTCACTTTAACCCCACTGCCACTCCCTTTTACCAAGGCATCCACTGTTAACAGTTTCGTGGGTTTGTTTTCAATCTTTTTTCTATGCATTTACATAGTAGAAATAAATTTTAAGTATTCCGTGATGCTTTGTGCCTTTAACAATATGTCTTGAACGTATATCCACTTTAGTACATATAGGTGTGTACTTCATTCTTTTTGGAGGCTGTGTATTATTCAGTAATACTCTGATTTATTTGACTACTCCCCTGTAGATAGACTCTATCCAGTTTTTTTACTATTTTAAAGCAGTTATCAGTGAACATCATCGAAGATACATCTTTATACAAATATGAAAGTCTTTCTACAGGATGGATTTGCAGAAAACTTGGAGAGTGAAAGGATATATGCATTTTAAATTTTATGAGATTTTGCCAAATTGTCTCCATAAAGATTTACTTTACAAATTTCCAACAGTGTGTGACAGTGCTTGTTTCTTTGCATCTTTACCCACACAAAATACTATCAGTCTTTTTTTGAGCGGGGCCCACCATGATGGGCAAAAGCCAAGATAGTTTATTCTTCTATATGCTTAAAATTATTTATAGTTTTATGAATCAAACATTGTATCTTTTGACCATTTTCTGTTAGACTCTATCTTTTTCAAACTCACTGGAAAAATCCTTGTATGCATTCTGGATATTAATCCTTTATCTTATACATACATTGCATATATTTTCTGTCACTTGCTTTTAATTTTATTTGTAACAAAAACTTCTTATATTAATTTGTAATTTACAAGTTAATTTTTAAGAGATCAGAATCTCTCTAGATTCTGAATTTTATGTTTTGTTTCAAAAATTTCATAATATTATAAATATTCTCCTTTATTTTCTTCCAATACTTACATAACTTGTTTTAAAACCTTTAGCTTTTTTAATCCATCTACATACTGTTTTATAATGTGTAAAGTAGAAGAGCAAACAATTTTTTTTCTTAAAAATGGGCAGGTACTTGTTGAAGCATTATCTTTTTTGCTCTATTATGAAATACTATCTTTATTATTAAAATTATTTTCAAATATAGGGATCTATTTATGGATCTCTATTCTCTTCTATTGATTTCTTTGTCTAATTTTGGACCCCTACCACATTTGTTTTGGTTATAACAACCTTGATGATATGTTTTGATATATAATAGAGTGGATTCCCTTCTTCTACCCACACTCATCTTTTTGAAAATTTTCTTGGGCCAGGTGCAGTGGCTCACACCTGTAATTCCAGCACTTTGGGAGGCCAAGGTGAGAGGATCACTTGAGGCCAGGAGTTTGAGACCAGCTTGGGCAACATAGTGTGACCCCATCTCTACAAAAAATAAATAAATAAGTAAATCAATAAATTGGCCAGGTGTGGTGGTGGAGGCTGAGGTGGGAGGATTGCTTGAGCCCAGGGGTTTGAGGCTGTAGTGAACGATGATCCTACCACTGCACTCCAACCTGGGTGGCAGAGCAAGACCATGTTTCAATCAATCAATCTATTCATTTCTTGGCTTTTCTTGGCTATTCTTGAACATTATCTTTTCTAAATAAAATTTATAATAGCTTGTCAAGTTATATTTAAAAATCCTATTAGGGTTTGAAATTGTATTAAATTTAAAATTAAAACTTAATTTGGGGTGAACTGACTACTTAGTAATATTGGGCTTCTCATCCAGGAACATGAAAATGTACTCCATTTCCTTGGGTCCTCTCTTAGAGTTTTCTGTAAGTAGATCTTCAACATTTCTTGTTAAATATAGTTCTGGGAATTTCAAGAATGCTTTCAGCAGAAGATACATAAACCCAGAGAAACAGCAAACAGATAGAGAAGTTCATTTACCTCACATAAGAAGAAGCCAAGAGGTGGGCAGTCCCTGGTTGTTGTGACTGTACAATGTCAGGAAAGACCTTTAGTCCCAACATCCTTCTGCTTGTCTTCATGAGCTCTTTTGAGCTGATGATTCAGTTCTTTCTTCACTTCTGGGAAGTTTGCGTTTCTTAGTTTCTTGATTGTTTCTTCTCTTCCATTCTCTGTTAAGCCCTCTGGAACCTCTATTGTTTAAACATTGGACAGTCTGAATTGATCCTCTATATCTTTTAATTTTTTCTCTCATATTTTACATCTCCATTTCTTAATTCTTTGTTCTGGCAGGTTTCCTCAATGTTAGCTTTAACATTGCTAATTTGATCTGCTGCCACATCCCTTTGGTTTCTCAGAGCATTTATTAAATTTTTTAAATTTTAATAATTATTTTTATCTTGGCTTTGCAGTGTTTACCCTATTTTTTCTATAGTAGCCTATTATTTTATTATAAATGCTTTATTCTCTTAGATTTTTAAAAATTCTCTGATGAACCATTTGGTTTCTTTTAGAGTCAGTTCTGTTTATTCATGTAGCTCTTGTTCATTCATTCACAGTTCTTACCATAATTATTTAATTACCTGATAACTAGAGCATCCTCTTGGTCTTTTATTTATTCACTCTGAACATCAAGTTTCTCTGGATCTGGTCTTCAAAGTGCTTATCTTCTGCATACGTTTTGGCTAGAGATTATATTGTTCTCCTATTTTTCTGTCAGTTCAGTCCCTTCTGATTTATATGTCATAATTTCTAGTCTTTTGTCGGCACCCTCTCCACTGTTATGAAATATTTAATTACATCTTTTGCCAGTTTTAAGAAATTTTCAGTGGGTGGGAATGGACACACCCATGCTTAGCCTACAATCTTAATCTGCTTTCATAGATTTCCTAATGTAATTCTGATCATCATAGATATTACTGTATAACTGAAAAAAGTCAATTCATCTTTTCTATACAGCCTGTTTGTTTTCAAAATGAAAAATACAGCAACTGAATTTTTGTTATTGATATTTTTAATAAATTTTTTAGGTCAAGGCTTACTCTTTATTTTCTTCACTCAACAATGTTATTCTAGAAGAAAGCAAAAAAAATTCAGAAGGATCAGTATTGTCCCAGGATTTGAAATTTGATGATGAAGTTATAAAAATGCAGCCCAGGATCAAGCCCCAACCAAAACTTACTAGTTTGGATGATAAAACAATTCTTTCCCTTGCCAAGACTAGCATTTTCAGTCATATTGTGGTGAGTATTATGAGGAATAAAATTTTGGGACAGGAATCTTCTATTTGGAATCAGAATCTAACATATGACATCTGAAGATATTGAACTACCAATATGATGATGTCAGGCATCATGCTACCTAGTTTAAAAGTGCCCAGACCTCTTTACATGGACTAGATTGGTGCTCTCCAGTAGCGATATAAAGTGAATCACATATGTAATTTTAAATTTTCTAGTGGCTATGTTTTAAAAAGTAAAAAGGTAAGATTAATTTTAATAATACATTTTATTTAACCCAATTATCTTACACTGTTTTCTGTTGCTATAACAGAATACCACAGACTGGGTAATTTATAAAGAAATGGAGTTTATCTATATTTAGCTCATGGAGGCTGAGAAGTCCAAGAGCAGATTGCCAACATGTGGTTAGGGCATTCTTGCTGTATCATAAAATGGCAAAGGGCATCACATGGCAAGAGGGCAAGAGCAAGATAGCTAGAGAGAATTCATTTTTATAACAAATACACTCCCAAGATAACAGACTCACTCCTGTGACAGTGACTTTAATCCATTCATGAGGGCAGAGACCTCATTAATCCATTAATCCATTTGAGGGCAGAGAGATTAAGTTTCCAACAAATGAACATTCAAACTATAGCACCAATATACCTAAAATATTATCACTTTAACATGTAGCCAATATGAAAATTCATTAATGAGATAGTTTCATATTAAATCTTTGAATTCTGGAATATATTTTACATTCTTAGCACATCTCAATTTAAGACTAACCACATTTCAAGTTCTCAATAGCCACTTGAAGTAGCCTTCCAATTAGCAAAGGATTTTATTCCTAAATAACCAATAAACTCTCTTTAAATGATTAAGATGAAGGCAGATAAGTTTCAAATCAGTTTCTAGATTAATCAACATAGAATGTGGGAGCTTTATCTTTAAAAATTAATCAATGGAATTTGAATTACTTATTAAAGTGACTTGCTTCATGCTGAGGCAATTCTATTGAGATATTAAGCATACTTCCATATCTGACTTTCAGATCTGTCCATTTCAGATCTGCTACTACCACTGTATTCAAACTACCATCATTTATGACCTAGACTACTATCATAGCCTTCCAACCAGGCTCTCTGCACTCTACCATCACAATATTGCACAACTCCAGGAAGCTCCATTCACATTATACTCTGTTAATGTGCTGATTGGATGCCATTCATTATATAACTGCATAGAACTCAATACAAGGTGAATAAGGGTAGAGTATCTCCTTGGGCTACGCAACAGAGGCTCTGTCCTGTTTCCATAAATGTTCAGTATAGTGATTACAAGAGCAATCTTCTGGCTGACAGTACTGAAAAATTATTATTTTTGTACTATAATGTTGAGATTCAATATTTGAGTAATAAATTTTGATAATAAAACTTTAGTAATGAAATGTTTTTAAAAATGTGTTCTGATTGGATTGAGCTTCCGCAATATGTATTCTTGTAGGTTTAAAGGGATTAAATAAAAGTGAAAAACCAGCACCTGAAAGCAGGTCTTTTGATTATTTTGGTGTGCAAAACAAAAAGCAGAGAGGAAGAGAATAAGACTTCACAATACCTCGGCCTTCCTGTGACCCCTACCTGACTTAGCATTAGTTTGATCGATACCCCTGACATATAAATAGAGAGGAATTTTACTTTTAATTTGCCTATGATGCTTAAAAACCAGCAAACTTTCTAGGTGTCTAGTAAGATTACTAGATATTACAACAAGAATATTTGGATATCATAGCCTTTGCACTCCACTCCTTCCTTTGTGTCATTACTGTGAGAATTTTAAGGTATAGTCCGCTTATTTTCTTTTCAGCGTTCCTCACTAGATTGGGTTTTATGAGAAAAATTCATAAAAATAGATGTATAGAAAATAAAATAAAAATAAAATCCTCCAGATTATGTAACATATAATTTCATATTCTCTTATAGCACAATTAGATACTTAAAATTAGAGTTGTCAGTTGTAAGTCTGGCTTTTACATTGATTTATTCACCTAGAATTTGCTGAAAATT
>RJWJ010046693.1:0-11255 GCA_004363605.1 Indri indri
TGGTAAAATTCGGGTGTGAAACCATCTGGCCTGGGACTTTTCTTTTTTGGAATGTTTTTTATTGCTGTTTCAATTTCAGTCCTTGATATTGGTCAATTCAGGAATTCTATTTCTTCTTGGTTGAGCCTAGGGAGGCTGTGTGTTTCTAAAAACTTGTCGATTTCCTCCACATTTTCCAGTTTGTGTGCATAAAGGTTTTTGTAATATTCATAAATTATATCTTGAATCTCCACGGCATCAGTTGTAACTTCTCCTTTTTTGCTCCTGATGGAGCTTATTAGGGATTTTTCTTTTCTGTTTTTCATTAGTTTAGCCAAAGGTGTGTCAATTTTGTTTATTTTTTCAAAGAACCAACTTTTTGTCTTATTAATCTTCCATATAGTTTCCCTGTCATCAATTTCATTTAGTTCTGATTTGATCTTATTAATTTCCCTTCTTCTGCTGGGTTTGGGGTTGGTCTGTTCTTCTTTTTCCACTTCTTTGAGTTGATTCATTAGGTTGTCTGTTTGTGATCTTTTTGACTTTTGGATATAGGCATTTATGGAAATAAACTTTCCTCTCAGGACTGCTTTGGTTGTGTCCCACAGATTTTGATAACTTGTGTCACCTTTGTCATTTAGTTCAAAGAATCTTTTGATTTCCATCTTTAATTCCTGATTCATGATGGAATCATTTAGCAGAAAGTTGTTTAATTTCCATGACTTTGTGCAGAGATGAGAGTTTCTATTGGGGTTGATTTCTGTTTTTATTCCACTATGATCTGAGAAGATGCATGGTATGATTTCTATTTTTTTAAATTTTTGAGACATGCTTTGTCCTAGAATATGGTCAATCTTAGAGAATGTCCCATGAGCAGATGAGAAGAATGTGTATTCAGTGGTTTGGGGGTAGAATGTCCTGTAAATGTCAGTCCGGCCCATTTGTTCTAGAGTTCTGTTTAAGTCCATTATTTCTTTGTTAATTTTCTGTTTGGAGGATCTATCCTGTGCTGTCAGTGGGGTGTTGAAGTCTCTGACTATTATGGTGTTGCTGTCTATCCATTTGTTTTGATCAAGTATAGTTTGCTTTATGAATCTGGGTGCACCTAAGTTGGGTGCATACATATTTAGAATTGTTATGTCTTCTTGTTGAACTGTACCCTTCACCATTATATCGTGACCCCCTTTGTCTTTCCTTACTTTTGTTGATTTAAAAACCAAGTTATCTGAGATCAAACTGCCACACCAGCCTTCTTTTGGCTTCCATTTGCTTGAAATATTGATTTCCACCCCTTTACTTTGAGTCTAAATGCATCCTTGCAGGTTCGATGCCTTTCCTGGAGACCGGAGATGCTTGGCTTGTTTTCTTTTTATCCATTCGGCCAGCCTATGTCTCTTGAGAAGGAAGTTCAAACCATTCGCATTTATTGAGAGAACCAATAAGTTGGGTGAATTGCTGTTCATTCTGTTGGGTTGCATTTTGTTGCTTTGTTTTCTCTCTTGATCCATTGTGGAATCTAGCCTTTGACCTTTAACTTTTGAGTGGTTTCACATTCGAGAGTGTTTATTGTGCTGATCCTTGTGTAATTCTGTTTTGAGTACTTCTTGGAGAGCTGGTCTTGTCTTGGTGAATTCCCTCAGTCTTTGCTTATCTGAGAATGTCTTTATTTCTCCTTCATATATGAAACTTAGTTTAGCAAGGTACAAGATTCTAAGCTGGGCATTATTCTGTTTCAGAAGAGTGAGAATGGGTCCCCAGTCTCTTCTTGCTTGTAGGGTTTCAGTTGAGAAATCTGGAGTTATTCTGATGGGCTTTCCTTTGTATGTTACTTGTTTCTTTTGCCTTACAGCTCATAGAAGGGCCTCTTTAGCGGTATTTTGGTCAATCTGATGACTGCATGACATGGTGTCTTCCTATTTGCATTGAATCTCCCTGGGGTCTATTGAGCTTCTTATACCTGTATATCTAGATTTTCGGCAAGGCCTGGGAAATTCTCCTCCCTTAATTCTTCAAATAGCTTATCCAGCCCTTGAGTGTTTTCTTCTTCACCTTCCAGAATCCCTATCACCCTCAGGTTCGGTTTTTTCACATAATCCCACATTTCCTGTAGGCTTATTTCTTTTCTCTTAATTTTCTGCTCGATTTCTGTGACTGACTTATTTAATTGGAAGGAGTTGTCTTCAATCTCTGAGATTCTTTCTTCTCTTTGAACTAGCCTGTTCTTGAGGCTTTCCACGGTGTTTTGTAGTTCCCTGAATAAGTCCTTCATTTCCAGGAGATCAGTTTGATTTTTCTTTAATATTTCAATTTCTTTAGTGAATTTTTCTTTCAAGTCCTGGATTCTTTTTGTGGTTTCTTTGTGTTGGTCATCCATTTTTTCTTGCATATCATTCAGTTTTCTTACAATCCATGTTTGAAATTCTGTCATTTTAGTGTTCTGAGTTTGGTTAATGTCCATTGCTGGGGAGCTGTTGTTCTTCTTTGGGGGTGTGCTTTCCATTTGAGTCTTCATACTTTCAGAGTTCTTTCGCTGGTTCCTTCCCATCTGGATCAGTTGTTCCTTCTTGCCTTTAGATTTTCGTTTGGATAATGACATGCCCTGTTTAAACTCTGAGCCAGTAGGTGGTGTTTGTGGGTGAGATTCGACCACACCCTTTATGATGAATCAGTAGATACTGTAAAAAGGTGTGCAGGATGACCTCCCTGTCAGTAGGTGGCACTTGCAGGGAGGAGCGAGCTGCAGTGCTGTTTTGGGGTCCTGTAGCTAGCTCTTGTTCCTCTAGAGAGGCCCTCTTGTGCCTCGGGTGGTGGGTGGGGCCCTGGGACTTCCAGGTGTGTCCTTATTCTCCACCTCAGTGGGGGGAGTGAGTCTGGGTGGGGCTGGGTTGGGTAAGCCTGCCCTCAGGCTCCACAACTGCTGTTAGCAGGGTCAAAGGTCTACTCTTTGTTTCTGTGCAAAGCTGCCAGGAGTGGCTGAAATGGCTCCACTCAGCTGAAAGTCTGGGCTTGGGGGGGTGGGGCTGTCCAAGACCCACACTCTGGAGCAGTTCTCACTCCCCTCCAATCTCCCCCTCTCCGGGGCCTCTCCCAGGCCTCTGCCAGCAAGTGGGACCTCATGCCAATGGATCATCCCTGGCTGTGACATGGGCTGGGAGGTTCCCTACCCAGGATCATAGCCTGAGCTGGGCGCACAGCCCTCTTTTGGGAGGAGGGCTGCCGCTCAGGCACACTGATCTGCCCCTGAAGGCATATGTTCCTCAGTAGGCTCTTTCACAGATCTCTCCTCTGTGCCCCAGGGCAATGCAATCATGACCTGGGTGTACGGGGTCTGGTCTGCAGGCCTGTCCCCTGGGCCCTGGAGATCAATCCCTGTCCCTACCAGGGGGAGGGGTGCGGGTCTTGAAATACCTACAGGGTGCCCAAGCTGGATCAATTTCACTCCACCTTGGGATTTGCCCCTTTCTCCTGGAGTTCCCAGGCAAGCACCACCTGGGAGGGCTGGCAGGTAGTGAGCTTGCAGTCTGAGTACCCCTCAGTCTGCTGTAGGGCCCCAAAAGGAAAGGTCCTGTTCCTTGGAGATGCCTCTATGTGATGGTTAAATTGTCTCTCTGGGCACCCATGGGTAGGGAGGGGGAAGGAGAGAATGGAGCACTATGGCGTATGCCGATAGGCTCGGGTCTGCACCTGGGGAGGTCCCCCACGGGGGCTGGGAACCCGGCACCACATCCGCAAGAGGCCACTGCTCACTGGCGGCAGCCGTCTCTGGGCTGGTGTCGGCAGGTCTCTCCAACTGCTCAGGAGCCCACCAGCAGTCCGAGATGCAAGGGAGGGGGAAGTTAACCGCTCCACCTACCCTTGTCGCTGGTCTCCAAGCTTCTCGAGACCTTTCTCCTTCCAGTTCTCCTCTGCAATGTCTTCCCGTGGAGTCTCCTGTAGTTTCAGGCACCGTTCCTTCTGACTCTGACTCTCGCCTGATCTATGTTTCTCTGCTAGTTTACTTTTTTCTCTTTCTTCTAAAATTTGTCTTTTTTGCAGAGACACTCTGACTGGCGGCTTTTCTCATCCGCCATCTTGGCTCCTCCCGCGTAAGCTCTTTCTTTGTGGTAAAATATACGTAACATAAAATTTGCCACTTTAAACTTAAGTGTACAGTTCAGTGGCATTAAATACATTCACAATGTTGTACAACAAATACCACTGTCTACTTCCAAATCTTGTCACCTCAAAAAGAAACTCTGTGCCTATTAAGCAACAATTCCTTATATAACAATTTAATAACATATTTATACTAGGCTCAGAGGAGTGGGAAGGTGATTTATTGGATTGGATCTTTAGGTTGCTGTTATTAATCACTTGCAAAAAATCCACTGATAGCCAATGCTAAGGCAAACACAAAGAAAATATGTAGGTTCATTTAATACAATTCTTCATTCAGTGTGAGAGAATACTTTTGTTTGATATGGAAATTTTTATGAAATCATTTAAAATATTTTACAATTATGAAATTACTTTTTGTACACTATTTATTTTAGCAGAAGAAATGGGCAATAGCTCATTGATTAAATGTTTAATTTTTCTTTTTTTTTTAACTTTTATTTCAGTATATTATGGAGGTACAAAAGTTTAGGCTACATATATTAGGTTACATATTGCCTTGCCCCACTGGGGTCAGAACTTTAAGTATGTCCATCCCCCAGATGGTGCACACTGCACCAAGTAGGTGTAAATGTACCCATCCCCTCCTCCCCTCTCCCATCTGCCCAACAGAATGAATGTTATTACTATATGTGTACTTAAGTGTTGATCAGTTAAAACCAATTTGATGGTGAGTACATGTGGTGCTTGTTTTTCCATTCTTGGGCTGCTTCACTTAGTAGAATGGGTTCCAGCTCTACCCAGGATAATATAAGAGGCACTATATCACCATGGTTTATTGTGGATGACTAGAACTTCATGGTATACATATACCACATTTTATTAATCCACTCATGTATTGATGGGCACTTGGGTTGTTTCCACATCTTTGCAATTGGGAATTGTGCTGCTATAGACATTCGAGTGCAGTTGTCTTTCTTATAGAGTGTCATTTTTTCCTTTGGGTAGATGCCCAAAGGAATAATAGGATTGCTGGATCAAATGGTAGTTCTACTTGTATCTCTTTGCGGTATCTCCATATTACTTTCCACAGAGGTTGCACTAGTTTGCAGTCTCACCAGCAGTCTATGAGTGTTCCTATCTCTCCACATCCATGGCAACATTTATTGTTTTGGGGCTTTTTGATAAAGGCCATTCTCACTCGGGATAAGTGATATCTCATTGTGGTTTTGATTTGCATTTCCCTGATGATTAAAGATGTTGAGCATTTTTTCATATGTTTCTTGGCCATTAGTCTATCTTCTTATGAAAAGTTTCTGTTCATGTCCTTTGCCCAATTTTTAATGGGGTTGTTTGATTTTTTTCTTGTTGATTTTTCTGAGTTTTATATAGATTCTAGTTATCAGCCCTTTATTGGATGGGCAACATGTGAGTATTTTCTCCAATTCTGTAGGTTGTCTGTTTGCTCTCATGATAATTTCCTTGGCTGTGCAGAAGCTTTTGAATTTGATCAGGTCCCATTTATTTATTTTTGTTGTTGCTGTGATTGCCTTTAGGGTCTTCTTCGTAAATTCTTTGCCTGGGCCAATGTCTATAAGAGTTTTTCCAACATTTTCTTCTAGAATTCTTATAGTTTCATGCTTTAGGTTTAAGTCTATTATCCACCGTGAGTTGATTTTTGTGAGAGGTGAAAGGTACAGATCCTGTTTCAGTGTTCTACATGTTGTTATCCAGTTTTCCCAGCACCATTTATTGAATAAGGATTCTTTTCCCCAGTGTAAGTTTTTGTCTTCTTTGTCAAAGATTAGATGGCTATATGAGGATGGTTTTATATCTGGGTTCTCAGTTCTGTTCCATTGTTCTATCTCTGTTCTTGTGCCAGTATCATGCTGTTTTAGTTACTATAGCCTTGTAGCATAGCTTGAAGTCTGGTAGATTGATGCCTCCCAATTTGTCATTTTTGCTTAAGATAGCTTTTGCTATGCTGAGTCTTCAATGGTTCCATACAAAGCACAGAATTATTTTTTCTGTATCTGTGAGAAATGATATTCGTATTTTAATAGAGATTGCATTGAATCTATAGATCATTTTGGGTAGTATAGACATTTTAACAATGTTGATTCTGCCGACCCATGAGCACGGTATGGTGTTCCACCTGTTCATGTCCTTTGCTATTTCCTTCCTCAGTGTTTTGTAGTTCTCCCTGTAGAGGTCTTTTACTTCCTTAGTTAAATATATTCCTAAGTATTTTGTTTTCTTTGTTGATATTGTGAAGGGTATTGAGTCTTTGATTTGGTTCTCAGTCCACTTGATCTAACCAAAATGATAAATGGCAACACTGTAATAGCCAGACACTTCAATACCCCTCTGACAGAACAGGACAGATCCTCCAAACAGAAAATAAACAAAGAAACAATGGACTTAAACAGAACTCTAGAACAAATGGACCTGACACTTGTAGAACATTCTACCAAAAACCACTGAATATACATTTTTCTCATCAGCTCTTGAGACATTCTCTAAGATTGACCATATCCTCAGCCACAAAGCATGCCTCAAAAAATTTAAAAAAATAGAAATTATGCCTCTAGTCAGCCATCTTAATGATATTAGTGAGTAAATAGGTCTATACAATCAATTTCTTACTGATTAATATGTATGAATATGATAATGTGATATTATTTATGAGTAATAATAACTAATATTAGAGCTTCAGATTAATTGAACATTTTTACTATGAATGGAAATGCATTTTTTCATATGAGTAAATAAACCTATTTTTAATATCATATTCCTGCTAATTTCATAGTTACCATCTAGTCAGAAAGCTGAACCCATTAGCATAATGAAGAAAATTTGGGCATAATCTAAAAGCTTAAGATATGAAGATAAACCATTTGTTTGAGATACTTTCTTCCTTTTGATAAAAAACAGAGCATGGCCAAAACAACCCCTCCAAATATAACCTAAAGAAAAAAACTGTCTATTTCCTATGATGCTAGTTTAACTGGTAAATTTTTGTTAACATCCAGTGTGTAATATCTGTTCTGCTAGTGCTGGGTGAGAAGTGTCCTCTTCATGTGTGATAGATCACTTGTAGCAAATTTATTTCTATAATAATTATATACTAAAGCACTTTTTATTAAAATTACCTACATTTTTCTGTTTTCTAATAATTATTACAGCAGTATTTTATTTTTTAAACTGGTAAAAATATTCATGTATTGTTTAAACTAATAAAACATTTTCTTTTGATTCTATCTGAATGTCTTACTTTGGAACAAAAACTGATATTTAAGGCAACTAGGTGTGGAGCCAAATACCCAGTTCCCAGGACATGTTTTGCTTTCCACCTTTGGAAGATCTCTTTAATTTAGGAAGTTGAGGTGAAAAGCAACACTGGAATCCAATTCAACTTCTATGAGAGGAATTTTTAAAAAGCTCTGGGTCAGTAACTCCTTTGACTTACCATCAGATTAACTTTGCTGATAATTCTGAAATTAGACATCAGACCCAGTAATTAGATCCCTATTTAATTACCCAAATCCAAAACTTTTTCCAAAACTCCAATCCCAATATGTAATCTACAAAGGAAGTTGGTCAAATAAGCTTCATATATACAGTGTCTTCTATCCCTCTTTTGGAGATTTACAAGATATTAGCACCTTAAAGACTAAAAAATCCTACACAAAAGAAACCTGTTGAAAAATATTTTAACCATCATTGGCCAAATATATTTGACCAGAAATTCACGCACATTGCCTAACTAATTCAAGCAAATGAATTCAAGTTCTAGATCATTGTTAGGCTAGTTGCATAAGAATTACAAACTGAAAGCTGCACCAGTGATTTTGATCATTCCGTGTGGCCTAACCCCAGGAATATGAAATTTCAAGCAATTTGCATGTAAGTCCAATAGTAGCCCAATTTGGGAACTTTTGACCTGTACACTTTTTACTGTGCCTTGTCTGCAACAACAGTAAACTTTCATCTGATTAATAACCACTTTAAAGTTCACATATTTAGTTGACACAGATCAATTTCCCAGAATGTCTCACATTATCTATCACTATCCTCTACTAATATAATATTAATAGCTATTTTCATTGGAAAAATGTTTTAACACTATAGATTGAGTATCCATAATCCAAAAATCCAACATCTGAAATGCTCCAAAATCCAAAACTTTCTCAACACTGACATGGTACTCAAAGTAAATGTTCACTGGAGCATTCTAGATTTCAGAATTAGGGAGGATGAACAAGTAAGTATAATGTAAATATTCCAACATCTGAAATCTGAAACACTTCTTATCCCAAGCATTTCAGATAAGAGACACTAAACTTATATGTTACATCTCAATTGAATGAAATAATTATTTAGCATCAACTTATGCTAGACATTTTGCCAGGTTCTCAAGGAAATAAAACTAAAGAAGAAAAGACTCATGTCCTTTAACAGATAGCATTCTAGAGAAGACAGAGTCCCAGTTGATGGAAAGTAAAATCCAAAACATTTTATTTAATGGATTTAGGGACAACTATTGACTTTGGTGTTGATTATAAATGCTCAAAAACTAAATGACATGAAAACGAAATACTTCTTTTTATTGTCCTTGTCTCCAAACTGTTTTTATAGCTATTTATTGGATACACTCATCCCTCTTTTGATGATTAGTATATTCTAAACTTAACCAGTTTTTCATCTAATCCAATGCTTTGAGCCTTCCTTCTTTTCTAATTCAGTCTTGATTAATGGCCTTACCATTCACTTAGACATCCTAACTGGAAATACTGAAGATTTCACTTATTTCTCCTCTGTCTTATCCACTGCCGGGACATGTTGATTCTACAAGAGAACTGTATCTCAGATCGAGTTTCTTGCTCCTTCCTCTGTTGTTTCACCATGACACACAAATTTTGCCTTAGTTCAGATTCTCACAGTTTTGCCCCAGAATTATGAATAGCTCCTGAGTGATGTCCTTCACCCTCTCTGCTCCTCTCTTTCTCCATCCAGTTACTGTATTGCCTCTATACCCACTATTCTAAAACAACATAAAGCAACAATAAAAACAAAACTGCCCATATTTGACTCTCTCTCTGTTGCATGTCATATATGGCAAAGTCCAAACTCCTTAGAAGATCAAATAATTATTTATAATCTGATTTTAAGATATTTCCCACAATCTTCTACCAATAAAACCAACAAATCACCTTTCTTCAAAACATTATGTTCCTTTATACTCTGTTCCTAAATTTTTCTTTTCTTTTCATTAAAAGATGCTCTTGACCTGCTTGTCTATTTGGTGAGTTTATCTTCATTATTAAATATCCAGTTCACATGGCTCCATTTTTGTAATGTCCCTGTGAACTCTGAAAGAAATACAACATTTTTCTGTATCCTTAATACTCTACTTAACATTCCTATCACAGCACCATCTCATTACATTGTATAGGATATGTTTACCTTCCAAGATTCTAAGTGTCACTAATTAGAAACTATCCATTATTAATATTTCCATCTCCAGACCATAACAGACACTTACTGTTCAACAAACTTTTGTTTAATAAAAGCATTCATAATTGAGTAAATTAAATGTATAATTTAAATGTTCATTAAAATTAACACTTATGTAGAAAGAATATGCAACCAAAAAACAACATATCAATAAAAATATGCTAGAATTACTTGTTTTATGTTGCATCCAAATAGACCACAAAGTTCTAGAGTTTTCTGGTGTCTATGAAGCCTGTGACCGGACCAGTACCTTTTTTTAATATGGCATTATTGTCTATTTAAAGACAATCTAGTGTTGGCACAGAAACTGAGAGAGACAGAGAAGGAAGAAAGGAAGGAAATAAATAAGGGCAGAAGAAAGGAGGAAATCAGAATGGGATAAAAGGAAGTATAAAGAAACGAATACAGGCTTTCAGTAACAGTGAACTGAATATAACCTTTACTTTTGCTCCTTTGAAAACTTCAGTAAAGAATGGAGAGAGGGTGTGTAAAAAGTCAGCCAACTTCCAATTTCCTGGTCTGACAAGTAAAGAGCTTGGAAGTTGTCACTCTCATTCTGAACAAAATGAAAATTACAAGAAATACAGTTAACCCTTGAAGAACATGAGTCTGAATGGTGTTAGTTCACTTATATGCAGAATTTTTTTCAATAAATAGATTGGAAATTTTTTTGAAGATGTGAAACACTTTGAAAAAACTCATCGGTAAACCACAGCCAAGAAATATTTTAAAAAGATATTTCATGAATGCATATAAATGCATATAAATTCTGTACATAAAAATTCTGCATATATGTAGGTAATAGTCTATTTTATCATTGAATGTCACAAAAATAGTCAAAAGTTATACTTGGATTACTGCGCAAGATGTCAGGACCCCAACCCCTGCATTGTTCAAGGGTCATCTGTACCTGAGCAAGCTGAAAATCAACAATTTTTCTGAGATCCATCAGAGAAATGAAGTCATATTAAATCAAAATGACTAAAATTGGAGAGATCGCAAAATATAGAGAATCACAGCTTACCAGGAGCAAAAGCCCATCAGATACACTCAGCTTGAGAGTGTACCAATAGGAACACTTAAACTGGAATTGACAAATTTCTGGGTTTAGGGTCAAAGAATTAGGGGTTTAAAAATTTTGAGGGGCCACATCTTGGCAGGTGGCAGGCATAGCACACTTAGGTGATTTTTACCTCTAGGACCCTCAACAGATTCTCCAGGTAAAATATCCCATGCTTCCAATAGTGGCAGGGGAAAGTAACCTATTTCAATAATCCCAGAGCTCTCTGTTCTCTTTACAAAGCCTTCCCTCAAGAAAAACTCTTGTAGCAGAGCCTGAAAAGTCTGGTTTCACCAAAGCCTAATCAACCCGAGTGAAGGAAAATACAAAACTCCTGTTCCTTCTCCCCTATCAGTCTCACCTAAGAGGAAACAAAGCTGTGGTCACAAGCTCTGTTAGTCACACCCCAGGGCCACAAGTGCAATAAGACTAAGGCCTAATTGTAGGACTACAGAATGCCTCCCCTAACCCCCACAGCTTACTGCCACATCAGTTGAGTTCCTGTAAAATAGCAACTGAAAGAACTGCAAGCTTCAGACTCTATTCATAAAGGAGTCTTTGGGGAAACCCAAAGATAACAAGAGAGACAAAAACAAAGACACTA
>RJWJ010046694.1:0-11260 GCA_004363605.1 Indri indri
AACACATCAACAGTTGTCTCAAGCGCCATTAAACATCAGGCGTCAGACCTTTATCGGGGACGGATGGGTGATCCGAGGTTAGACCCACCCCTAACTTTTCCACAGTCTCAGTCCTGTCCGAAAGCTCCGCTCCGGGCACCTGGGAGTATCTCCAGGGCAGGCCCTGACTTGCCCGTCTCTGTCTCTGTGCCTGGCCCAGGGCCTGGCACCTGTCCGGCACGGAAAGCAGCGTTTGCTGAAGGAACGCTAACTTCAACTCCCGATCACTTGAGTGAGGAGGCAAACGACGTCATTCCCGTTGCTAACGACACCCGCCCAGGCTGGGAGGGGCACGCAGCTAGGACCGACTGACGCGCTGACCCACCCGCTCCCAAACCTCCCCAACCTCTGGCGTCTCGACTCCACGCTCTGTCCTCAGACCCTCCCGCGGCCAGGAACGCCGGGCTCGGCTCCGCCTGCGCCGTCTCCCGTCCTTGCGCCCCTGTGCTCCCCTTCCTCTTCCTCCTGACGCTCTGATGCAGTGGCATCTGACCCCTCCTGCCCCCTCCTCCGGCATCTTTTTCTCCTTGCAGGTCTGAGGAAACATCTGGTGGGTCACCCTTGTGTGGGGCGGAGGCTCAGGGGAGCGGATGCCACCTAGGCTGTGGGTTCTCAGAGATCCGAGTCCTCTGCAGGGGCCGACGGCACTGAGCGTGCTGCCCGGATTCTTCCCGAGGTCTCGACTGCACGGAAAGGCTGGGCCAAGAGGGAGCAGACGGGGAGAGCCGGCGAAGTCCCTGTCTAAGAGCCCAAAGCAGAAGGCAGAGGTCAAAGGCACTACCGTTTCTCCTCTCAGAGTGGAATGAGGGTTCACAGAGCAGAACCAGGGCTATAAAAATGCTGTGAAACTCTACCGTCTCTGTAACTTTGTCATCCTGTCTGTGTTCCTCTCTTCTATGCCCCCGTAGTCATTACAAGGGTCATAACCTTTAAGATGAATTGGGTCTGGTTCTAGTCTACAAAAACAGCAAAGAAACAGTGGGACGGTGGAGTGTGGGATCTGGAAACATGGAGTTTTAGGGGGACGGCACTGCAAGGGAGCTGAGTGACTGTGGCGCCCACCTCCCCGAAGAGAAAGTGGCACAGCCTGGTGGTTAAAGCACAGACCACGGTCCGAAGTGCCTGCTCTGAATTGCCACGTACTAGCCCTGCGAGCCCAGGCAGGTTGTCTGCCATCCCTGAGACGCGGTACCCTGAGCTGCGGCGAGGGTTTTGAGACATTTACAAGCACTTGGCCTAGTGCGGCCACGTGCCGAGTTCTCAGTGGGCAGCGGTCATTGAACGGTATTGCTTCGTTACTGTTAATGGAGCTGAGCCCCTGCGGCCGCAGCAACAGAGGACGGGCACGGGGAGGGGCTCAGTGCCAGGAGGCCTTGTGGGCACCCAGCGCGGACCCTGCCCAGGTGCCTGCATTTCACAACCCCCCACGATGCACTGAGGCACGAGGCGGCTCCCACAGCTCCCACTTGCTGCTCAGCTCTCCCTCCCGGCTTGCTTTTTCGAGTGGGGCTGATGCCCGGGTCTCCTCCTCCCCCACCGCGGAGCAGCTGTGTGACTCCAGACACGTTTGGCCCCCGGCGCTACAGTCACATCATCTGTAACACGAGGGGGGTTGCCAAATGATCTCTAAGGTCCCTTGTTTGGCATTCTGTGCGTCTAGAATTCACACGTGAGTGATGGGGAAGTTTACTGCTTGGAACACGCTGGCAAAAGAAACAGGCTTCCCAGATGGACCCTCGGGCCCCGGCTCGCCCACCCTTGAGTTCTCTCCTTTAAAGCTGATAAATACTTGAATCTGAGAAGCACCTACTGAGTAGGGCAGCCACTTACCAGGGCCCGCTCCCCTGAGTCTTGACAAGCACAGCTAATGGGCCAGGAGCACCAGGACTCCCGGAGAGTGGGATGGGCACTCCCCAGAGGCCGCTGACGAAACGTCTGCTGGTGTGTGAAGGTGTCTTCCTGGCCTCTCTCATGCACTCGAGATTGAGGAGCAGGACACCACTGGAATCACAGCTACCTGCTCAGCAGCTGTCCTTGAACATCGGGCTCTTTGGCAGCCTTCCTGCCTTTGCTTTCCCAATCTGTGAAATGGGCTAATAACAGGTATCCACATCAAAGGAGGCATGAAAGCATATATGTGGGCTCTTGGGGGTGACTTGGCAACACCTTTCTAAAGATGAAACCTGCCTAGTTTACACACCGGTAGAGAAGGTTATCGGGGGAAATGATCTGCTCTATGCACCCAGCATTCTGCAGAAGAAAGATGTCCTTTCAGCACAAAACACAGACAGCCTAAACATAGCTTTGTCACTAGGTGGTCCCCTGGCCATCTGCAACCCCAGACACTGGAGGCTGAGGGCCATCAAAGAGGGGCACTTTTCTGTATAAAGCTATAGTTCTACAGCTCGCACTCAGGATGGCAAATGCCTGGTCCTCCCAGCTGAGCCAAGGAGCTATGAAGGTGCCACCCACTGGCCCCAGATCGTCGATGATCACACACTGTGTGACCGGATCAGTCACGGGGGAAGGGACAGCAGCTGTCACCTGCCCAGGATAAGGGGTTGGAGAGGCAAGTCCTTGTGTGACCACGTGGTCACTCTAGAGCACACGCACACAGGTGCAAATGTACACATACAAACACACACATGTCACCACCGTGGGATGTGGAGACCCAGAGCATCACTTGCGTCTGTGCAGCTCACAGCCTTGGCTACTGCCTTGCTGGTATCCACGCGGCTTCTCCCCACCGTGCAAGCATAACCCTGAGAGCAGAGCTGTCTCACTCCACTTTGTGGTCCCCAGTGCCTAGCACAGGGTAGGTGGTCACGAAGTGTCTAGATGAGTGCCTAGCGTGGGCTCCGCCGGTGCAGGAGGGACCCACAGATGTGCACACAGTCGCCCACCCACATGCACACTCTCCGGCAACTTTGTCCAGCCAGGAATCTTGTTCTTTCAAGAATCTGTAACTAAATTTGGACCTGCAACCAAAGCAGCCAACGTGAGACTGGCCCGGAGGTTAGCCACAGGCAGCTCAGCCTTCTGGAGCACTTGGCTGGCCTCTGTTGCCGCCACCCTCTCCAGACTGTGGCTCAGCACCCCAGTCACCGAGATGCTCCTCCTCCCGCAGCACCCAAGACTCCACGCTCCACTCCCAAGGGCAACGGTTTTAGGCGAAGGGAAGAAGCCAGGAGACACGGGGTAGCACGGCAGGAAGAAGACGTGTTTTGGAATCAGACATCTAATGAGACATTAGACTCATCTCAATCTGAGTCTCGACTCTCCTCTTTCGACCGTGAGATCTTCCTTTGTTCAGCTTTCTTATCAGTAAAACGGGAATAGTATAACATTGAATGGGGATTGAATGGGGTGCATTAACTCTAGTGCGTGCTTCCTGAAGGTTAACTGTTTCAATTTCACACCCAAGTCCTCTCTCCGGTTGGCAATGATACAGAGAGACAGGAGAGAAACACAGGGGTCACACCCTTCCTCCCCAGCCACTAAAGGCTGTCAGCCATGCTCCCAACTTCTTCTAACCCACTTCAGAGCACAGCTGAGCCACCTGTCCCAAACTGAATGAACAACACCTGGTGATGTCTTCCCCTCAACACCATGTCCAGGGTGCAAGCCTCCCTGCCTTCCTTGGATACGGCAGCCCATACCACTCACCACACAGACTGGTCACAGGGAGACACATCCTCCATCCGGCCAGCAGTTTACAAATATTTGACTTTATCAGGCTTGAGCTGGAAAAGAAGGATAGCTGAAGTTTCATAGGAAATCACTGTACAAGTTGTGTATGACCCGATTAGGCTAGAGGGCACAGAATGAGAACCCTCCCTACAAAAACTGCTCTAACCTCTGCCCTTGACATGGCAGAGGCCCAGCGCGCCAGGCTGAATGATGACCAACCCCCTGCAGATGGCCATGTCCTAATCCCTGGTGCCTGTGAACATGTTCCCTTAGGTGGTAAAAGAAACTGCAGATGTGATTAAGTTAAAGATGTTGAGATGCAGAGATGATCTCAGATCGTCCAGGCGGGTCTGAGGGCGTCACAAGTACCCTTACGAGAGGGAGCCAGGAGAGCAAAGAGAAGATGCTACACTGCTGGCCTTGCAGGGGGAGGAAGGGGCACAAGCCAAGGAATGTAGGAGGCCTCCGGAAGCTGGACAAGGCAAGGCAGGGAACCAGATTCCTCCCCCACTGCACACAGAAGGATCAGAGCCTTGCAGACCTGTTTTAGACATCTGACCTCCAGAAGTGTACAATAATAAATTCGTGTTGTTTGAAGCCACTCAGTTGTGGTAATTTGCCACTGCAGCAATAGGAAACGAATGCACCCAGCCTTAGTCTCCTCTGTGTAAAATTATCGCCAGGTGAAGGCAGAAAGCAACAGGCAGAGGTAACCAGTCTCCAGGGGATGCTAGTTGTCTGGGCGATGGGATGACTAACCCACATATTTTGGGGACTTCTTAAGGGGGAAATCCCCGCTGCCCTCAGTCTCCGCTGGTGCAGGATTGGTCCGGCCATCTTTACAGAAACAGGCCAACTCCAGATGGCCAATTCCAATGTCTGAGCAGCATGGGCAGGCCAGAAATAAAAGTCTCCGGGTGGTGATTAAAAAATGGGCAAAAGAATGAACATTTCTCCAAGATCATATACAAATGGCCAACATCACTAATCATCACAGGAATGCAAACGCAAACCACAGTGAGCTATCACTCCACACCCACTAGGATGGCTACCACAGAAAAGCAGAAAATGACAAGCGTTGGCCAGTGTGGTACACTGCTGATGAGAACATATAATCTCACAGCCACTGTGGAAAACAGTATGGCGAGATATCAAAAATAGAACTACTATTATGATCCAGCAATCCTGCTCGTAGATATGCATTCAAAAGAATGGAAAGCAGGGCCTCAGATATTTGCACACCCATGTTCATAGCGGCACCTTCCACGACAGCTAAGAGGTGAAAACAACCCCAATGTCCAGTGAAAGAAGAGTAGACAAAATGTGTGTAAACATACAATGGAATATTATCCAGCCTTAAAGAACAATGAAATACTGACACATACAACACAGATGTACTTCGAGGACATATTCTAGGTGAAATGAGCCAGTCACAAAAGAAAAACAAATACCATATGGTTCCACTTATATGAGGTATCTAAAGTATCAAACTCGTAAAAACAGAGAGTAGAATGGCAGTTGCCAGGGGCTGGAGGGAGGGAGAAATGAGGAGTTGTTGAATGGGCATCCAGTTTTAATTTTTCAAGAAGAAAACATTCTGGAGATTTGTTTCCCAACAATGTGAATATACTTAACACAACTTAACTGTAAGACTTAAAAATGATTCTGGTGGTAAATCTTATGTTATGTGTTTTCTTACCACAATTTTTTAATTTTAAAAACGTTGAAAGTCCCTCGCTATAGAGCACACACCAGATGAGCTCAGCGGGGCCCAAGGACTCTCCCAGCATAACACGTGCGGCAGTTCTCCTTACTGTGACTTTATTCCCACGTGCATCACAACCTGTCTTACTCACGTGTTTCTCTCCCCCCGGAGATCACGAGCTCGCTGAGGACAGAAGTCAGGTCTTACTTACCCCTCCAGGGCCCCCACACACCCCCAGCTTGGTGCCTTACACACAGGAGGGGCTCAGTGAACATTTGTTGAATGTATTTTTTCAAAAGAGCGTGGCCCTGGCCTTATGCAAATGAATCCTAGTCTTCCAAACCACTGCTTAGTCTACACTCGTTCCCACCCCCATCCATGGCTTGCCCCATGGTCAGGGGACAAAGAGGGGTGGCTAAGGGCTGACGGAAGAGGCCCAGACTGTGAGTGACACGTATAGCTACTGTCTATACACTCACGTAATGTCACTTCTCTAGCCCTGCCCCAGCCTTCCTCTCGTGCACTAAACAGGTTAAATCCCTCGAGAACAGAGAATCAAGGTAAAGGCAGAACGACTCACTGGGAACGGAGAACAGCTTCAGTTCCGTTAGACTAAAAAGTGCAAAGTCTCGGAGCACCACGGATTCTCCCAGAAGTAACGATACGGGTCTGGAAGCACAGCTTGCCCTACCCACTTAACACCTTGATTCACTTAAGAACATCAACAGAGCGCTCCCGGTTCTGCCTAGCGCAACGCAGCCCCCGGTACGCCCTCAATGCCACCACTGCGTGTAATGACCACCCCAGCTAAATTCTGTAAGCTGAAAACTGGTTTCTCCACGCGTCGATGGTCATCTCTTAACACGACTTGACCCAGCACGAGGACAGCGGAAAGCTCCTTCTCCTCGCGAGTGGAAGAACGCGTCTGCCCGCGGCCCTCCACGCACACGCTCAGCGCGTGTTACGACAAAGGAGAAGCACCCGAGGCTGGGCGTCTCTCTGCGATTCTCGATCAAAATAACAGTTAATCTTTACAGAGCATTTCCTATGAGCCAGACCCTGTTCCCACGATTCCACGTATATTAATTCATCTAATCCTCTCGACATCCACGTAAGGCAGGCACCACCGCGACGCCTACTTACAGGGCAGAGCGCGGAGACTCAGAGCAACTGACCAACTTGTGCCCAGCCCGGGTTCAAACCCAGCAGCCCGACAGCAGTGCCGATGCTCCGACCACCTCGCCGCGGCCTGGGAGCCTGGGCCTCCAGCCTCCTCCCCTCGTGCCCAGCGCCCGACCCAGCAGAGGGTACCATTTCAGCCCTCACTAGGAGAGGTTCACAAGTCAAGGAGCTATTTCTAAGAAACAGTATTTGCAAAAACTGCACGTCTCAGGGCAAGAACCAAAGAACCAACACACAGAGAAATGCACCTAACAAAAGTATAACTGTATGTCGAATGCCCATAGGATGTTGTACTTACATAGTCTAAAGCATGTTAGAAACAGGAGTTACTTCTCACCCAAACCTCTGGAAAATTCATCCTGTTCTCATCCCCACTTAATAGATAACATTAACAGAACAGAGGCGTGGCCTGCTCGAGTGTAACCTGCCGAGCTGACGATGGACTGGTAATAGAATTCAGGTGGTTCCTGACACCTTACAAGACAACACCCTTTCCATTTACGAAGTCATTTGGAAAGTTACCCAGGGACAAATACTTTAAGTGTGCATGAGACAAGAGAATAACACCCAGCTTTCTTTTTTTTTTTTTTTTTAAGAATCACAGAATGATGGAAGATTTTGAGCCTGCTCATCTATCTCCTGCCACCCAGCAGGTCTCTGCTGAAGCACCCAAGAAGGGCTCTGCCCACATGGCTTTTCCCAGGAAAGCACATTATTTAACCTCTCTCAGTAACCCATACCAATATCCCCAAATTCTACAATTCATGGATTCTTTATCTCTTACCCAAACACCTCACAGTAAATGAAACACTTTCTTCTTTTTCAGAGTGAGTAAGGAACATCTACTCTAGCACCACCCCCTTTAATATTTTTTAAAACCACTTTTTACACATAGAGAGAGATTAGCTGCCCCTTCAGGCACGTCTTCTGCAAGGTATACAGCACTGATTCTTTTGCTTCCCAAAGGCCATGTCTTCCCATGGCTCTCCCTGTGACTCTTTCAGTTCTCTAATTGTCTCTAAGAGTTCAAATCCACATCCTGTACACGTCGGAAGGACTTCAAAGCACAGGACAAAGTGAAGGGACTCTCTTCCATCATGCTGGGACTTGGAATAGGGTGGGCTGTCACCCAAGGAACACGTCTGGCAATGGCAGGCAGACACCAAGGATCGGATGGTCTGGTCCCAGATATCTGACCGAAGCAGAAAGGAGCTCCAGGAAACTGAGTCAAGTATAGACAAATCAGCAGCGAGGAAGAGTTAGGTACCAACTCATAAGAGGGTCTGAGAGAACAGAAAGGCAAAAAGCAAAGATCAAAAACCTAGGGTGGGAAATAGAAGACGGAAGGGCTTGGAGCACAAAAAAAATCCTAGACAAGAAAGGCTCTGGAATGGAGGTCAGAGCCTAAGGATGGGTGCAACAGCAGGGGCTGTTAATGCTCACCAATATCTGTGTTCCCTTTTGCTTCCGAGGGTCACAACTAGGTACGTTTGCTGGCGCCCTGACAGGTAGGAATGGCCACGTGACTAAGTTCCAGCCAGTGCAATGAGAGCAAAAGCGACGGTGTCCTGCACACAGGCTTGGCTGTGAGCATCGCCACACACCAGCTCTCTGCTTCCTCACCTGCAATCCTTTCTCTCCCTCCGTACATTAGCCAGAGACCTCAGACAGCGAGACCTACTAGATGAAAAGGACCTGGGTCTCTGAATCACCACCTGACAAGGAACACCTGCACTGGACTCTGACTGACTGAAAAATAAACTTTTGTTGGATCAGGCCAGTGAGATCTGGGGTCTGCGTGTTACAGTTGCTGGCCTTCCCTAACTGATTCAGGGTCAGAGAAACAAACATGTAACTAAGCAGTAAAAGTGGAGTGTCACAAGCCTACAGTGAATTTGGTAATTTGGAATGCCTACAGAGAGAAAAACTAATCAATGTCAAAGTACCTCTTTTCCCTTTTGAATGGCATTACAAGGCCGGTACATCAAAAGGGTGCCAGAAACACAGAATCACAGAGTAACGCTGAAAAGGGAAGTGATGGTCACTCGGACCAGATTAAACTGGAAATTATTTGTCCAGCTGTCCCCTCACCCACTTGTTCAACAAGTCCTGAGTGCCCACCACTGTGTGCTCAGGGTTGTGGCTGCAATGATCAACAGAGCACAGTCGTTGCCTGCAAGGGACCCCAACCAAAGCGGGCAAGACAGACAAGTTAGCGAATGGGTGCGCTTAGAGTGTCACGGCTACTCAGAAGAAGGATACCTGACTCAGTCTAGAGGTGTGGAAGGAGTCTCAGAGGAAGGGATGCCTGATATGAGTCCTGAGAGGTAGAAGTTAGCTGACTAGGAGGGGTGGAAAGGCATTCCAGGTAAAGGGAACAGCACGTGCAAAGTAACACACTGCAGTTGGGAATCAGCAGTACATCTAACGTATAGGGTTGGCAGAAGGGATGGTACGAGATGAGGTTGGGAAGACAAGGAAAGGCCAGACGGTGAAGGACCAGCCATCGCCTACAGTGCACAGGGAGCTGGCAAAGTGCTCAAGGCAGCATAGTGGCGTGATCTGACCAGTGCTTCTGCTTTCTGGTGTCATGAGAAGAGAAGGAGCCAGAAGAGGTGAGACTAGGAGTGGGGAATCTAGCTCCAGAAGGCTCGCACTGCCGGGCGGGAGAGGCGGGTCGAGGTGTGAATGAGGCAGGCTCTCTCAGAGCAGCTGATTTTGCTGTGCAGTGAGAAGGAAGCGAAGACACTGAGAATGGCTCCCAGGGATCTGGCCTGGCCAGCGTGGTGGCGCCATCACTGAAACTGATCGCAGAAAGAAAGGAAGGTTTTAGAGGGCAGGGAGATGATGAACTGACTTTGAAAAACTTGAAACATCCTGCAGATATATAAGTAAAAACTTAAAAATGTAAACTTGAGACCAACACCTGGGCTGAAAAGTAAATTTAAAAGTCATAATCCTTATATTCATGCAACAAAACTGCACTTGTACCCCTTAGATGTATTCAAATTTTTAAAAAGGTCATAATCCAACCAGTGGTGGTTCAATAATGGGAATGGTTAACAGTGCTTAGAAAACGAGGTGCAGAAGAGTCTGAATGAAATAGAACTCACATCACCAGAGTGGGAAACACACTCGGGTGGGTCTGGAGTCAACTGACCAGCAGCGCACCGATGGCTGGCACGTTCCCAGGCGAGCCGATTCTGCACACAGATGCCTCGGGCGCTGACTCACTGATGCGTTTAACCTTAGAAGGTCTCTACTGACGTGACCCAGGCCTCTGTCTTTGGCTCCAGCTTTCTTAACACCGAATTAGAAATCTGGACAAAGACAAATTTGTCAAATGCGCTGCTGACACAAGTCTGGGAGGAATAAGCTAGCAAACTGGAAGGTTGAGTCAGGACTGAAATGACCTCAATAGGCTGAAACTATGGTCCAAACTGACACGGTGAAATATCACAGGCGTGAATGTAAAGGGCTGCACTTAGATGAAAAAATTTCGTGCTTAAACGTAGGTAGGAGGAAGCTTGGCTTATCTTGTCAGCAGTTTATATGACAAGGACCCCAGGGGTTTTAATAGACCAAAACTTAGTGTGAGTGAACAGTTTAGCACAGCTGCCAAAACGGCAAATGCAATCCTTACTTCCTTAACCTGCATTCAGAGCCCAGGCCGGCCCTCGGCTGAAGCCCTGAGCCCTTCCGGGCAACAGACTCCAGAGGAACTGGCAAGTGCAGGCTGATCAGCAGAGGCGGAACAGGAGGGTGAAGGGTGAGGAATGAAGCCATGAGAGAACTTGGGTAAAGAAAGTGGGAACGAGAAGCCTGGAAAATGTACCCAGATGAAACATGGTGGCCTGCCTCAAAACTCTAGATGGCTGGAGAAAATGGACTCAGCATATTTTGTTTGCTCCAGATGGAACTGGTGGGCAGAAGTTATAGGGTGGCAGATTTTGACTTAGTATTAAAAAGAACATTCAAAAGATACAGGCTGCTTAAAATTGGAATGGCTGCTTTTTGAAGTTAGTGAGGTCCCCTTCCCTGAAATCATCCAAGTAGAAACTAGGTGACCCCCGTTAAGACTGCTGAAGAGATGCCTGCACTGGCCAGGGAGTTAGGCTGGATCTCAAGAACCAACACACCTTTTTTTTATTTTACTATGTAAAAAGTTTTTCAAAAATCAACTATAATACCATCAGCCAGGCACGGTGGCTCACACCTGTAATCCCAGCACTTTGGGAGGCTGAAGTGGGTGTATTACTTGAGGCCAGGAGTTCAAGACCAGCCTAGCCAACATGGCAAGACCTCATCACTACAAAAAAAAAATCAGCTACCATCTACTACTACCACCACTGCACAAAAGAAGAGACTTTTTTTAAAAAAAAATTTTTGTAGCAACAGGGTCTCACGATGATGCCAGGCTGGGCCTCAAGTGATCCTCCCATCTTGGCCTCCCAAAGTGCTGGAATTACAGGCGTGAGCCCCAGCACCCAGTCTGAAAGAAGAGACATTTAACATCAAACTGCAGTAAAGACATACTATCAGTATAAAGAACAATCCTTTATGTTGAATATATTTAACTTTATGAAAACAGCACCCCTAACTTTTCTAACTTTGGGAAAGCCAGAGGAAACATTAATCATGACA
>RJWJ010046695.1:0-11303 GCA_004363605.1 Indri indri
TTTTATATTTGCAGGCAGAATATGATTAATAAAGTCAATAATTGTATTGGCACATTATTTTTTCATGGATGGCTAAATAACTAGAAATTCATACTGTGCCCATCTAATTAACAATAGCCGAGTGGAGAAAAAACCAAATCCAAGTATGGAGTGACATGTTATATAGTTCCCAAACATAGGTTGGCTACATACTACACTTCATAATATACTCACTCTAAAAATTCAAGAACGGGTAAGATGTAGTCTTAACAATTTAATAATATAATTTATTTACTACATCATATTGATTTAAATTTTCTCTGTATATTATTGTGTTAGAAATTCAATTTTAATGAAACATCTCAAAGTGGAAAAATTTTATATGTTGCCAAGATGAAAATGCATATTTTTTTAGAGACTGATAATATCTAAAGGGAAATATTAAACAAAACATACTTGAACAAAAGAGCTTTCTTTGCTTCAAATTCTTCATAAGTTTTTTGTTTTCTGGACCTAAAGAGGTTGATAATATGGAGCAAAACATTATGGAAAAAATTATGGAAACAATAAGCATCTAAGAAAAGTTCAAAATAGCTATGAGGTAAAACATTATTAATATATCTTTAATTTGTCACATATATATTAAATGCTTAATGTATAATATTTAGTCAGTATTAAAATATAATATTATGCCTCTGTACTTAAAACAGTATGATAACTGACACATGACAAGACAAGCAAATCTTTGGAAAGGAAAACATGGAAATAAACATAAGAACATACGAAAATTTAATATATGAGAAAGTTGGCATATCACATCATTGGGGCAAAGGTAGGTAAAATGTTAATATATTTAGTTGAAACAACTGGAAAACCATTTTGTAAACAGATAAATTAGAATTAATTCATGCCATATGTAAGAATAAACTTTAAATGGATTACATACCTAAATGTAAAACTATGAACACAGGTGCTAGAGGAGCGTGCAGATGAAAGACTCTACAACATGATTACTGGGAAAGGTTTCCTATGGCTAAAATCTAGATTTAATTATTAAAAAAGATTAATAAATCCCTTAAAATTAATGACACAACAAATTTTACATGGAATAAGAAAATGAGTGCCATGAGAAAATTCAAAAGGCAAATGACAGACTGGGGGAAGAAAATTGTGACATATTGCAGAGAAAGGGCTCTTAGTGTTCAGATCTGTTTATAAAGGAACTAGGGATTATTGAAGAAATGGCTGAATCCAGGCATAGAGCAAAAAAAAAAAAAAAAAAAAAAAAAAAAAGTGCATATGGAACCTTCAGCATCTTGTGCCAGAGAGTAAGAAAGTACTTAAAAAATAAGAGTGAGTCAAAATGACAAAAAAAAAATCAGCTTAAAGGGTCTCTCATAGCCATATCTTGGACAATTTGAGCATCTATATGAAGAAGGACAGTAACAAATTATAACCTGTCTAAGGAAATGATAATACATACATCCATACTTATACCAAATGCATACATACAGGTGTATGCACACATGTACTGCCATACAAAGACACACGTAACACAGGAGAAGGAGAATCTCTTCCTTGAAGAGAAATACTAAGTCTAATAACAGTAAATGGAATGATGGAGTTATAAAATTATTATTCTTCAACACCATGTTAGCAAATGTTTCAGGCAAGAATCATCAATGGATGGTAGAACTACTGGATGAAACTACCGGGGGAATAGGCTATGTGCACTGATTCTAAGTATATTCCAACAGAGTAGTTATTAATTGCAGAGAGAAAAGTAGTAACTTGACAATAGAGAAAGCTTGTAAACACCGCTTGATCAAATGAGGCAAAGTTAACATTGACAATATTCAGAAAAACTTCTATCATGCGCCTCCTGATATGATACACAAGAAAATTCCGCTGCTTTATTTGGCTTGAAAAAATGTGATAAGAGGCCAGTGAATTCTGTGAGCAGGAATCCGTTGTCATTCTCCGTTTAATAATCTTTTTGCCTTCAGTGGCTTTGTACTTTTTGACAAAACATACAAGGCATGCTTGATAGTGTCAAGGCAGCCATTTTAGTATAACACTAAAATCACGTAAATATATTTCTTATAACTCATAAGACAAATTATTAAGAGTTATTATAGTTCACATTAGGAAATAAAATAATTTTTATTCTGTATCTTTTATTTTATATAAATTTTCTTTATCTATATATGAACACTTCCATTTCATATCAATCAGTTATTTATTTATTTATTTTTTGAGACAGAGTCTTACTGTGTTGCCCTGGCTAGAGTGCTGTGGCGTCAGCCTAGCTCACAGCAACCTCAAACTCCTGGGCTCAAGCGATCCTCCTGCCTCAGCCTCCCAAGTAGCTGGGACTACAGGCATGTGCCACCATGCTCGGCTAATTGTTTCTACATTTTTTTTTAGTTGTCCAGCTAATTTCTTTCTATTTTTAGTAGAGACGGGGTCTCACTCTTGCTCAGGCTGGTCTCGAACTCCTGAGCCCCAACGATCCTTCCGCCTCGGCCTCCCAGAGTGCTAAGATTACAGGCGTGAGCCACCACGCCCAGCCCAATCAGTTATTTTTTAAATTTACACTTGGAATATAATAAAAAATATATTTGCCTTCTACTCCCAGTTCCTGAGACAGAGCTCTCAAAACCATTGTATATAAGGGTGGTAGGAGAGGCTTTTGTTCTAATAGTTGGTCTCTGACCCTCGTTCCTGGCATACAGCTCCTAACACTTTTGTAATTTCATAAGTGATAAGAGCATCTGACATAGAGCTTCTAAATCCCATGAAATTTCCCGAGTGATAGGAACATCTTTTGTTCCAAGGAGGCAACTCTCGGTAGGCTCCTGGATAGCCTCATGATGGGGGCTGGTTGCCAGGGGAACCAATCATGTGATTAAAGAGTTAAAATTGTCAGCCCCACTCCCACCACCCTCCAGGGAGGGGAGAAGGGCTGTAGGTTGAGTTGATTATCAATAGCCAATAATGTAATCAATCACATCTATATGATGAAGCCTCCATAAAAACCCAAAGGACAGAGTTCAGAGAGCTTTCAGATTGCTGAACACATATTGTAGAAATGCCTGGAGGGTGGTGCACCTGGAGAGTATAAAAGCTCTGCACCCCATCCACTTACCCTGCCCTGTGTATCCCATCCATCTGGTTGTTCATCTATATCCTTTATCATATTCTTTATTAATATGATTAGCTGGTAAGCATAAGTAAGTGTTTCCCTGTGTTCTGTGACACATCTAGCAAATTAATCAAATGCAAGAAGGGGGCAGCCTGTCCGTTGGAAGTGTAGGTGACAACCTAGCACTTGTAATTGGCATCTGAAGTGGGGGTGGGGGTAGCCTTGTGAAACCGAGCCCTTAACCTGTGGGCTTTGACTCTGGATCTGGGAAAACAGTGTCACAATTGAGCTAAATTAGAGGACACTCAGTTGGTGTTCACCAGGGACCTGGTTGTTTGTGGGAAGAAATCATACATTTTGCTGACTAGAGGTGAAGTGTTCCGTGTTGGGTATTGAATTGAGTGTGAGAGCAGGAAGAACACTTTGGTTATTCCTATTTCTTATAACATTCAAATCGAAATTATGAGGTGAAATGTTACCATTTAATATTATAATTTTCTCAAACGCATTATTTGACAAATTTTGGAAAACAGTCTTTTCTAGACATTGAAAACCCTAAGCAAGTGTCTGAGGCAAAGATCTCCATTAGTGGAGGTTTTTTAAGCCAAAGTTTGAGGATGCACCCTGAGAAAACACAAACCACAGACGCATCTGTGACTGTTTTTTCTGAAGCAGCATTTGAGAAGCGAGATTTTCTAGGGGATAGAGCATACAGAAAGAAAAAAGGGGGAGGGGGTGGGCAATGAGACAAAATGGTTGCGTTCTTGTGAGGCCCAGGAAGTGAACATTTTATATAAGACAATGCCAATGTTAAAAGAGAAAAAGGGAGTGGAGGAAAAATCAATTAGGTAGATGTCCCTGGGTAGGTGGAAGAATGATTGATCTTTTCTCTGTCTGCACGTGGGAAGATAAACTTGTAATCAATGTTATTAGTGTGGAATCCAACAGACTTTAGTTTCAAGAGCTAAACTTAGCCTGCCAACCTAGAGTTGCAATTTGCATGTCCTTGTTTATGGGAGGTCAGCAAGGAATTCGTTGTGAATGATCCGTGGGGGCCGTCCTTCATAGACGCCTAAGGCCTTTTCTCTTTCTGTGGGGACTCTGGCCAAGGCATGATGTTAGTAACAGTTATTCATTCAGATGGGGGTGTTGCATGACTCAGCCTCCAGGCATGACCTTTCCTTTCACTTAAGGAGTTGTTAGAGTAGGAGACTAGGAGGCCGGTCTGAAACCAGCTGCAGAGGCTTGAAGATTGTGTGTAGGTGTTAAAGGAAACAACCCTGAAGCAAGTGCTAACTAGAGTGGCTGATAACTACAGGCAAGAACGAGCTTCAAGCTTATCAGCTATCTCTGTCACCTTACATGTACTTTGGCTAATTATAATAGCATTTCCATTGCAGTTTTAAAATTTCTCCATCCTTGAAATCACCACGATGGTTCCGAGACAACCATATAAAGTATAAAAATGGGAGGGAACCCACTTCTAGGAATACGACCCAAATTCTTAGTAAAAGCCAACACCTTAACCTTCACCATTCCTCCCTTCAATTAGTAAGACTACGAAAGAAAAAAAAACCACTTCCTCCTGGTGCTGCTGCTCTTTTCAAGCCTTCTCTATCTGTTTTTGAGAGTGCACTTCCACTTCCAATTAAAAAAAAAAAAAAGCAAAAAACAACTGTTGCTCGCTTGGCTTACCTGGTACATCCTGACATTTTTTTTTCTCCCAGTGATCGCCAAGAACCTGGAAAAACTTCCACTAGGAGGCTGCTAGCACTTGCACGGACTTGGATGTTTTGTCTCCTCGCTGCCCCTTCCCCTTATCTCCCCAGTCGATTGTCAAAAATACGTTGCCCCCATGGTGACACTTACTTTATTCTCCTTCTATTTCTAGGCCTCCAAGAACCGTGACATTCTGCTCAAACTGGCCAGTAATACTGACATCAATCTGTTGTTTGTTTCCCTGATGCATTATCAATTTCCCTAATTGTTTACTGTTCTCTACTTTTGACCTTAACAGCTTTCTTTCACTTATTCCTTACTTTTAACCTCTTTAAAAACATGACGCCGTTTTTTATAGCTTGCTCATATATGCTCTTCTTACCTCAAAGATAATATATACGTGCTTCTTCTCTCACACAGCTGGGTCCTTCCTCCGCTTTGCTTCAGCAGTTTACGTTCCTTCCCTGTCTACATGTTCACACCCTAAAAGGGATCGATCCTGGTGATTCTCAGTGTCTGATTCTCTGCTGCTTCTTATATTTATCTTCAGTCAAACTCATCTTAGCCTGTAATTGCCTCCTTGTATATTATCTGCATAATCTTTTTCCACTTTTTCTAGCAAGTTACTCGTAATTGAATTATAGACTTGTCACTCTTCTTACATGAAGTTTTTTTTTATAGGAGGAGTTCAAAAAATATTTAATAATGAATGAATAAGATACATTTTCACCTTAGACCTCCTGTCTTATTAACAAATTCACATATCCTCTTGCCAGTTTAACATTTCAAATTGATTGTCTCACATCTCAAACTTTATGTATACGATCTGCTCAGATTATAAATCTATAAATTTTAATACATGACACTGTCATGCCTGGAATTACTCAAACAAAGTAAGTATGCATAGTTTATTTTTCCTGTTCTTCTATACCCTGCTCTCATCTAAATTCGACCCTGTTGATTTGATCTTCACATACATATTACCATTCTGCTCTCCCGTCGTCATCTCAGCTACCATCTACTGGGCTAGATGACTCAGATGCAAGGTTGAACTAATGAATAATACATGGCCCTGTGTCTCCAGTGCCTAGAATACGTAAGATGTGAATGAAGAAATGGCACTGACAGTAGCCCCCTTACTATCACCCCGTTATTCCTGTGCATAGTGTTTCCCATTCCTGAAGCTTGAGATTTGCCGGGTCCTTGTGATTTGTGGTAATTCCTAGGCGGGGAAACTTCCTTCGAGTACAAAAGTAAGGGTATTGCTGAACTGGAAGCTCTGAATAGCAATTGACTTTGGTCTCCTCTGACAGTGTTCTCAGCAGTAGATTTTGTCCAGATTAGCATGATCTGGCATCACAGAAAGGAGCATTTATTAGGATGCTTTTGAATAAAGTCCATAATCTTAAAGTCTAGGTATTCCTTTAATGGTTTCTCATCCTAACTGCCTCTATGACATTTAACCAAAGTGAGTATGAGTTTGTCTAAGGTTAACGGTATTTGTGATTCATTAGTTTGACTCTGACTTCCTGTGGCACTCGGATTGCTCCTGAGTCAGGGCAGAAAGCCGTGGACTTGAAGGTGGAGACTGACTGCAGCAGCGCCTGCTATGCACAGAAAACCGAGATTATGCAGCTGCACGAAATCTTCCCAACACTTTGGTGCTATGTATACAGGGATTTGTGGGACCCTGCAAGCTCCTCAAAACTATCTACTCTGCAAAACACCATAAGTAGGAGGAATATCCTGCTCTAGAATGTCTTCAGAGACTGTTACCTCACTGAATTGATCTATAGCTGTGCAGTTTCTTAAAGAGAATGTGGACCCAGGTAACTGCACGCATGCTCAGGTCCAGAACATTATAACCTGAAATGCTATCTTCTAGTTTGTAAAAGAAGAAAGAATAAACAGTTATAAAGAGTTACCTGCACAGGGATGAAGGAATCTTTCTATAAGTTGTACTCACAATTATCACTTGATAGAAGAAATGTTTTGCACCAGGAAATAGAGAAAGAGAATAGGGAAGAAGAGGAGAAAATTAGGAACTAGATGGAGAGCTCAGATAAGATGGGGAGAGTACCAAGAATTAGAAAGGATTGGAAAAAATGAAAAGTTGACAGACACATAGTGCCGATATACTACCCAGTTTCTCATGGACTGAAATATTTGCTGGCAAAGAGGGAGGAATTTGGCAGATTATCAGTTTTAACTAAGAGGGGAATGGTGAAGGAATGCTCTGATCACAGCTATCTGGGAAGTTTCAAGGCAAGAAAGTGATTCTGGCTAGTACAATGCACCTGCCCCCACTTGGCTGACTGTCGTCATGGGAGACACCTGTGCAAGAGGTGCCCTGGAAATCAGGGTGGAAAAATATTTTCCAGGTGAATAGCAGGCCAGAGGTAGAGAAGGGGACTGCCTGAGTCAGCTAGAAAATGGCTACAACAATTACCTAAACTTGAGCAGGAATTGCAAAAAACGAAACAAAGCAAACGACCAAACAAAACATCTGGGGAGCATGAAAGGAGATAGCCTTCCAGAAGCTCTCTGTATAATAGGATTGTTTCTTTTGTCACAGGGCCTGCATACAGCCTTGGCCACAGGTCTCAAGACATCAAACTGGGCATGCCCTAAATGGTTAGGACAATATAATTTGTTAGTTTGCAACTCTATCAGAGTCTCTAAATCAATAGCTTCACCTCAAGGGTTCACAGCTGGCAGCACTTAATCAAAAGATTGAAGAGGGGAGAGATATCTGAAGGAGCAGTGGAAAAGAGAACTGCATGTGACTCACAGCCTTAGCATTACTAAAGGGCAAAGAAAAGTTCCAGTTCCTAATCCCATTACTAAAATAATATTTTCACACTCTGCAGAAAAATAAAAATAAACAACTAAGCTGTTTCCAGTGGATGCTACAAATTCATAATTTAAATATGTGCTATAAGGTTTATGGTGTAAAATGGATTAAAATCAGTATACAGAGATTTCATAATGTCACAAAATAATAAGTTAATTGCTTTACTATTATTAATATATGTCCCTCTCGATTGAATGTGAACTTCAGAAGAAGACAAGTGTTTTAGTCCATCTGAACAGCTATACCAAAGCAACAAAGACTGGGTACCTTATAATCAGAAATTTATTTCTCACGGGTCTGGAGGCTGGGAAGTCCAAGATCAAGGGCAGATTCAGTTGCTAGCCACAGATGCTTTCTGGGTCATAGATGGCACCTTCTCGCTGTGTCCTCATGTGGTGGAAGGATGAGGGGTCTCTTTCTTTATAAGGGTACTAGTCCCATTCATGAGGGCTCTGCCCTCAGGATCCAAGCACCTCCCAGAAGCCCCCCACCCCCAACACCATCATATTCAGGTAAGAATTTCAACATATGAATTTGGGGAGAGAGGACACAAACATTCAGACCATAGCAACAAGGGACTACATATCTGGCTTTTTCCGAGCAGGAAATCATTAAGCCAGTGTGAGAACTGAGAGCGAAACAAATCACCGAAACAAATCTTTGAAACCTTTTCTGACACACCCTACATGATTCCTGCAAGCATTTTCCTGTGCGAACCTTGCATGAAGCAGAGATTTAGTTTGTTTGTTTGTTTTGTTGCTTTGTTGCACAGAAGAGCCCTTTCTCTCCTGAAGTCAAGGCCTGTGTGTTCTGCATGTATTCTGCCTTTCATGGTACCTATTAATAAGGTTTTATGTGCTCGATGCTTTCTGAGTCAAACTGAAATGAACAGCAAACAGGTAAACACATGAAAAAAGCAATGTGTAGAGTAGAAAAAATGAAAGTACCATTTAAAGACCTGAGGTCAAATTAAAGAGAATAGAAAAATCAAAATTTAAAAGGGACACAAACTATAGAAGTCTCAGAAATTAAAAAGAGGAGCAGCATATAAGAAGAGTACACGGGATTTGAAAATGTAAGGAGACATTAGGGTTGTATAAATATAGATAAATAGCAAAATTCAAAAAAAAGGAAAAAATAATAAGTTAGCAAAAATTAAATAATTAAAAAGGGAAAGGAAAATCTAAAAGTTCTACTTAATCTACTTACATGCTTAGCTTTACCAATGGGGGTAAAAATTTCTAGTTTCTTGCTATTTATGGCAGAGAATATTATGAATAAAAATAAACAAAGGGAAGAAATATACAATGTATATAAAATTAGTTTGTATAGAATGCTTCGCTCCACTTTTAAGAAAAGTAATATTTAAACAAAACCAAAAACGTGTTCTTAATACTGTTCCAAGTGGGCAAGCTTTTCCCCCAAATTTATTAAAATA
The DNA here is from genome assembly GCA_004363605.1 of Indri indri. NCBI lineage: Eukaryota > Metazoa > Chordata > Mammalia > Primates > Indriidae > Indri > Indri indri. The sequence continues at coordinate 9,136 of RJWJ010046695.1, forward strand.
TCAGTAAAGAAGCCCGCTTCAGAAGGAAGCTGTAAAAGTATTGAGGAGGGGACACGTATAGATACTCCCGAGTTTTTGATGAACTGCAGACTGAAGTGGGTGGGATCATAAGAAAAAGGGAGACTAGAGAGAACCACAGCCCAGGAAATGCATGAGAGAAGGCAGCCACAGCAGCGGTGCACTTAGAAGTTTTTCCTCAAATCCAAATAGGTGAGCGAAGGACTGTCTAAAGAAGAGTCTGACCCGCTTCACTCTCCTCTCCGACCCTGCCTAAGGTACAGAGAACGGGCGGCCGGATAAAACAGCAATACCGCTGTCAACCAGGGGAGGGCTCCACTCCCGGAGCGGCTTAGGTGAGCAAGAGGGAAACTCCCCTTCCTTTACCATTTATGAGAGAGAAGAGGAACTCTGTCTCCTATTTCATGCCCTAATTTAAGCAGCTATCTGCAGTCTCTGTCCAGTACACGGATCTCACTGAGGCCCACCTGTAGAAGAGAAGAAAAAGATCTGTCTGTATGACTAACTAGAGGAAATCTTCTTCCATAACTATCCATTGTAATTAGGCTAGTCTTTCATGCATCACTGTGACTGATTGATCAAGGATCACTAAATATTTAATAAATTCAGATGCAAAATGACCCAGGCATGGTTTTTGGACTTTATTTTTCATTTTCTCATTAAGATATACTTTACATACAGTAAAACAAAACAAAACAAAAATCGCTTTTTTTTTAAGTTCTGCAAATTTTGAAAAATACGTAAAACTTTGTAACCGCAACCAGAATCGAAATATGGAACAAAATTCCCCTGCGCAATTTAGTAGTCAACCTTTCTTTCCAATCTCAGATAGCGGGTACCACTAATCTGCTTTGTCTTCACATTTGCAGGAATGGCATATAAATGGAATCATCCAGTATATAGTCTTTTGAGTCTGGCTTTTTCACTTAGCATAATACATTTGCATTCAGTCATATTGTGTGTATGAATTATTTATTCTTTTTCATTGTCTGTTGTTATTCTATTTTACGGATGTGCCAAAGTTTATTTATTCATTGTTCAGTTGAAGGATATTTTTCAATTTCTGGCAATTACGCAAAAAGCCACTACAAACATGTACATGTGGGTTTTTGTGGCAATGGCATTTTTTGTTTTTGTTTTTTCTTTTTGAAAACATACCCAGGAATAGAATGGTTGGAACATCTGATGGTCGTGTAATAACTGAGCAAATGATCAACGTGTTTCCAAAGTAAATGTACCATTCTACCATGGCACCAGGCAGGTAGGAGAGTTGCTCTACCTTTAACATCTAACACTAGGTATGGGTAGTCTTTTTAATTAAATCATTCTAGTGCATGTGGAGTGATGCCTTATTGTGATTTTAATTTGTATTTCCTCACAGTCTAATGATGCTGAGTTTATTTTTATGTGCTTAATTATCATCTGCATATCTTATTTGGTGAAGGGTTTAGTAAAATCTTTTGTCTGTTTTTTTAGGTTGTCTCTCTTTTTGTTGAATTGTAATTTGGCTTTATATATTCTAGGTAAACATCCTTTTTAGGATATATGCTTTACAACTAATTTCTCTTAGGCTATGGCTTGATCTTTATTTTCTTAACAGTGTCCTTACAGAAACAAAAATTTATAACTTTGATGAAGTCCAATTCATTATTTTTTTTGTTGTTGTTTCTTTAATAGTCTCTCTCTCTCTCTCTCTCTCTCTCTCTCTCTCTCTCTCTCTCTCTCTCTCTCTCTCTCCCTCTTTCTCTTTCTCTTTTTTCTTTTGGTCACATTAAAGACATCTTGCCAAATCTTAAGTCACAAATATTGTCTCCTGTGTTTTCTTCTAAAAGTTTGATAGTTTTAGATCTTACATTTAGGTCATGATCTATCTCAAGTTAATTTTCGTATGTGATGAGATAAGGATTGGATTTTTAAATTTTGTTTTAGGTGTTTTGCACATGGGTACTTAATTGTTTCAGCAAAGTTTGTTGCAAAGATTATATCCTTTCCCCTTTTACTTACAACTTACTGCAATGCTTTTGTCAAAATTTAATTGACAGTGTATGTATGGGTCTATTTCTGGATTCTCTCTTCTGTTCCATTGGTCTATTTGTATATCTTGAAACCAATTACACACTAGCCCTGAAATTGGATACTGTGGGTGGTTT